>CM054810.1:10862946-11163958 GCA_028984105.1 Lavandula angustifolia
TCATATGAAATTGCATCAACTTATATGGAAGCAACATTATTGTCCCCAGTAAACGTGAACATCTCAGATACTTACTGGATGTCTCAGAAGAAAAGCAGCTATTCTTTCTTCATTCTCTATAGGGTCGATTGAACAGGTGCTATATATTAGTGCTCCACCAGGCTTTACCAAGCTGTAGATACAAAGCAAATTACCATAGAAGTATAACAAGATTAGCATTTTGAAATAACATAGAAGTTTGGCAGCTAATTGTACATTAAAAAAGCCAATCTGGATGACTGATATCCGATGTTCCAGTATGGAATAACTAGATGCATGTGAACAGGTAGCTGAAGGTGTTTAGCACGCACAAAAAGTGTCAATTACTCACTGCACTATCGCTATAACTGCAGAAATGGACCAAAACATATCTATTGATTAGATTTTACAGTTAGATATCGCATGCAGGGAACTTCTGATATCTTTATCTTTAGTTTTTAAAAATTGTTTACATAATTATCTTATTTCTTATGTAACCTTTTCAGAGTCAGTCGCACTAGGTTGAAAAAGGGTAGGACTGTGGTCTTGTAGAAGCATACAAGGTTATCAGTTAGAAGCAGATTTTCTGCTGGCAGGAAGATTTCATCCTTGGGCAGGAGGAAATTCGGGTCTCTGTCCTTGGGGCAGGATTTTCCTGTTAAGTATGTTTCTTTTTCGTCTTACAGTTCATTTCAATTTATTATTTTCTCAGCTCTGCCTTTCCATAAATCCTTTATTCTATCAACATGCAGCACATAGCCAAGTGCAAGCTACTGCTCGACTCACTTAGAAGCTGAATCCAGAAGTTCATCTTGCAAGTTTTTAAGTTCTTTCATGTCTTCCAGTCTCCTATTCCAGCGCAAATCGGCTCTCTGTATTAACGAAGATGAATAAATTATCAGCATAGATGGACCACGGACCACCAAAGAAAAAAGAAACACAGATCCAAAGAAAGAATAAAATAAGTCCTACATAAAAAAAGACATAGTAAATTCCCTTGTGGGATAAAGATATAATGTTTAAATAATATACCTTAGATAGAACACCCAATCCGGAACAAGGAGCATCCAGCAAAACTTTATCAGCTTTCAAGTTATTACTGTCCTGAAATATTGAACATAATAAATTATTGATTAATATTTTTCCTTGAAAATAATGTTGCTCATGTTATGTAAGAATGCCCCTTACAAGTGCACGAAGATCAGCATGAATGGTAGTAATAACTTGATACAGTTCGTGTAACTGAGCTGTCTCTTTGAGGATTCTCAATCGGCCTTTGTTTACGTCAACTGCGCATATGCTACCTGATAAGAGATGGATTTTGATTGTCACCAGAATCTCAATACTGGAACAAATGACTTTAACTTGACAGAAATTGTATTATGTTTTGCAATGATATTATGCCATTTGTTGTACCAGTAAAATCCACTCTGAACTTTAGGTTTGACATAAGAGCAAGACTAGTTGTTATAAGAAAATGATTATCATATATTAACATTAGCCGGTGATAATAGCAACCAAAACTTCATGCTTTTTGCTTAGTACGAATTTCTTCATGTTCTGAAATCATAAAATCAGTTGCCACATTCTGCATATTGTATATTCGTACCTTGGCCATTCAGACATGATGCCATGAAAAGAGTTTTTCCCCCTGGAGCTGCACAACAGTCGATAATACTCTCACCAGGTTTTGGATCAACTACTGTAACCACCAATCCTGCACCAAAAGATTGTGTTGCGTAACCCATAAGAATTAAAGTACATCTGTGGCATGAACCAGTAGAGAAAGAAGATTGTGTACGATTCACAAGAATAATGAGAATGTGCTCTGGTTTTCTCGCATTGGTTAAAGATTATGTGTCCCATGTGCCCAGCAGAATATAAGACTTTGCAAGGGAACAAAGAGAAATTTTGTATCAAAACACACTTTTCCCGATAGAGACATAATAGAAACAACACGAAGATAGGATAGTTCCATGGCCATCGAAGCCCATCATGTGTAAATATGTTGGCATTCAAATGAAGTTTTTCTGTGATATCAAGATTACCTGCACTCTCATCCTGGACCGAACAGAAACCATTTTTCAGCAATCCAGCTTGTATGACAACCTGGAAGAAGTAAATGTGGAAAATATTCAGGACTCAAACAGAAATTTTACCACATGTCACCAAATTTTAGTAGAGAACACACAATGACAGAACATTGATTAGGTTCTTAACTTCTATGTATACAGTAACTAAGATAATGAAGATTTTAAACGGAAGATGTCATGGATAATGTAGAAAATCTGTTACCTGCATCCCTGTTCTTATTCGGACAAAATCATCCAAGTGCTGAGAAAGTTCATATGGAACCTAAAGTTATTGACAAGGGGAAATAGTTAAAAAGTTATTGAGTATTGACATGCTAACGAATTCCTATTCTTTTGCTAGGCATAAGTAAATACATAAATATGCAAAAAGCCAAATATTAACGCGCTGCAATATTTTCAGGCCCTCAAAACAACTAAGATTAATTTCCACTATATATCTCAACCGCTTGTCCATGTCAGTCAGTGATCGTGTCTAGGAGAAATGATTAATAGCAACCTTTAAATTTTCAAGTTCTGCAATGAGATCTGCCCTGGTGAAACCTTTACATGTGTTTGCTCTGAAATTATCACGAGATACAGTGAGTTAAGGTAGACATATGCTTTTAGAAAGAAAAAAAAGGGAGAAGGTTTTCACAGGGGAAATGGAAACCTGATGCTGAAGCAAGGATCAGTGTTATTCCAGGTCATTAACTTGATAGCTTCATCAATACCAAAGTGACTAATCCATCGTCTCACCATCCACTGGATAACAAGTAAATGACAGTTCTCACAAGTGAGATTTCAAGTTCTGGAAGAATCCTAAATTCTTTTAGAATATACATGAACTGAATCAGTTACCAAAGCTCAGCATGTATTCCTTCTAACTATTTGTGTTCATAATCATAAAAAGACAAACTTACAACAGGATGAGAATGAATAATGGCCAATGCACGCGCTTGTTGCCTGTCATCACCATCAATTTTTGGTTCAGGGAGCGAGTTCTTCTCCTGTAAACATTCAAAAGAAAGGAAAGTCACAAGAAGAATATCATAGCTAACTTCATGAAATAACAGATGCTTGACCTTAAGTGAGACTAGCTTCCTCAAAAGTGCATTAACCATATTGCCAGCACCAACTCTTAGTGCAGCTTTTGCAAGCTTCACATTCTGTTGTACTCAAATAAGAGAGAGATAAATAAGAAAGAGAAAAAGAGCGTCAAGCATCATAAAGCTTATCATGTGTATCAACCAAAAGCTTTTAGAAATTGTATATATGGCAAGTCAAGATATATCATATTTCATCAGGAAAATAAAACTCGAGTCTGAAACCATAGCGCCCATATACCTCATCAACAACCGCATATGGAGGCATTTCAAGCTTTAGGATCTCATAAAATCCAATTCGGAGAATCTGAAAAGAATATGTGTAAGCTGAAAGCTGAAAGCAATTCAGAAACAAACTGTACCAGTCCTGGGTACATCTGTTCCATTAAATTTTGAATTTATATTGAATATATGAATTGTGTTGTGCTAGGGACAAGCTATCACATTACATAATCAAAATTCCCAAACAAACACAGTGCTGTCAGCTAACTACCTGCAGAAGAAGAGGTTCCATACTTCTGAAAGTGTTCTCATCATGACACAGTGAAAGAATCAAATAATCAAGATATCTCTTCCAACGGGTGGTACCCCCAACAATTTCTGTAACCTATAAATCCAGTCTTGACATTTATCAACCTCTCGTGATTTGTTAGAACAAGAAATACAAGAGATAAGTGAGAGGAAAACCAGTCGAAGATCTCTATCCTCTAGTAAGCGAGTTCGGAATCCAAGAGTTCTCTCAACATATCCCATCTCATTATCCCCTGAGCCCTTGCCTTGCTCATTCAACAGGTCAGCAAAAGCACCGCCGAGCTCAATCCGCATCAATCTCACAGCAGACACTATTTAGGGAAGTAAAACAAGAAAGACTGTAAATTTTCACTAATTTAGCATACTTCCCTAAAAAAATTGGCATTATTGGAATGCAGTACCGTAAGTCTATAACAAGTGTATGAGCCAGTTGCAAAAGATGTTTTTCAATGTGTAGTAATTGGGTCATCCATTATTTATAACACCGTTAAATGGTGCATATAGAACTTACACCTACCCTGATCATATGTGACTGACATTCATGTTATAGCTAAACACAGTAGTAGAGTAATCAAATTCTTTTCTACACGCAGATGAAATACTTATATCAAGAAAAGCATTCACAAATTATCCAAGCCAGGATCATAATGCGTCTAATTACATATAGTAAGATGTTAACATACCAGCTCTATGAGCCGATACTTCCAATTTCAGCTTCTGAGCTTCGCCTGCGCCTAAAAAGAAATGATTCCGTGCATGATATCATTGCCATTTTGACCTCAGATAGAAAGACTGGGAGAGAAAAAGAGAGCGGACAGCAGACCTACTCTACTTCCAGTTTTTGAAGTTTGTAGACGACTTGCAACTGCAATACCATAAGATTTCATCAAAGAACAGAATTCCTAAGCAGAAACTTTAAATTGAAGTCGAATTTTTACCCGAGATGATTCTGTAAGCCCTTCCATTATCATGCTTGACCACAGCCACACAGGTAGAAGAAACGAAAGTAGAATTCACGATTCTCGCAGACGCTGTATGGCTGTTAATCGAGAAGGGACAGCACAGTGCCTCCATATCTCTTGCTGGCTAGAGAGAGAAAGCGACGATATCTCAGTCATCTTTCTTCCGTTTATTCAGCATAAAACGTGTTGTTAATTTCAAGAAGCGCTACAATATAGGATAAATAAAAAGAAAATATTTAATATTTATTTGAGGTTGTTGCTTTATCTGCTATTGGATTTGTGGAGGGGATCCTCTATCCCAAAAAATGGTGGACCACTTGGTGGCCTACTAATCACGCTCCGCCACGCGTGCATTGGTGGGCCACCTTTTTATAATAAATCGACACATGTCCTCACCTTATTGGTGGGATATGTAGTGGTCCACTCAATGGGGTAGAAGATCCCCACTCATGGATTTGAGTGTGGCGAGAAGGATTTTTATTAACATAATGAAAAGAACAATAAATCAAATAATTTATGTATTTTACAAATATACATGGAATACCAAAATGCTCTAGTTTATAATCTAGAGGTGATATGTATGAATGACTAGAATAGCTAGACCTATGTCTACTTAAAGACTGTCTAGTTGGACTTTTATTGTCTTCAAATTCTAAAGTTACTTCTCCTTCAGGAGTTTGTTTTACCATTATTAAATTATTTGTTGTTTGAGATTGTGAATCTACAACCTTTTTTATTGTCCAATTTAATTGAAAATCTATTCTTCTTCTAGTTGTAACATTAGATTTACTAAAATTACTTTCAATAAGAATAGTTTCATTTAAAGGTTTATTTACCTTTTTACATTGTGAATTTAATGTAAATAATGATTTATAATAAACTCTATAACATATAGCTATTACTTCTGAACCTGATTTATAATTATAACCATGAGTTTTAACACTTAATGTTAAAGCATCTAAAATATTATTATCAGTTAATGATAACTGTAAATTTGGATAAATATCAAAATATACTGGACCATTTGTCACACTAGTTTGTATTATATCCATTAAAGATTATTTCCAATTTAATTTTCTTCCATCTCTTAAAGCTACTATGAAGCTTTCTGAAAGTCCTTCTAAAGTTAAAGTCTTAAAAACAATTTGTACGAGCCCTATATGTAAGAATTTATGCGTATTCCTATAAGATAGTATATCACTACCTTCTAGCAATTTAATCGTCATTTCATCTCCATTTAGAGGAATTGTTTCTTCAGTAGTTTTAACTACTTGTTTTAAACCTATTTTTTCAAAAGTACCTAGGTTATATATAACACTAGGTTCAATTTTAGGAATTGTCCATTTATTAAGTAACTCAAGATTTTGAGGCAAATCATATTATTCTTTTATACTGTTTTTAACAGCACCTGATTTTTTTTATTATATTCATAACAAGAAAGAACAAGTATGATAAACCACATCACAAGACCCATACAGCCTATCCCCCTGGCTCTGATACCAACAAGAACAGGATCGATGCATACCCTTACAGTCTACACAACCAATTGAGAGGATGTGATCGTGTTAACACATATTACATGGTATGAGGTCCGTCAACAATACCAAAGCTTTAAACCAAACAACTGCTCAACACAAAAGTGCTAAGCCCCACACCAGACAGCCAGTTCAACGGCTTGCGGACACAGGGGCAGAACGAGCAATGTAAAAAGGTCTTATAAGCCTTAGATCGGCCAGAAACTCATAACCAAAACCTCTTTTTGTGTTTTAAGACTGTAAAAATAAACACTTAGCTTATCTTATTTGCATATAGCCTGGAAGGAATAATTTGTATGAACTTAGATATGATTTATCATACTTAAAGATTTAGCCTATTAGGCTAATCATAATTATCTAATAATTTAATTATTAAAACAAAGAAAGGGAAAGGAAAGAAGACTTACAATAATTGTAGACCACCAATATCACACAAGACTTTTATTATTAAGGAATACTTTTACAAGAGAGAGAGAGGAATTTTCGAGAGAGAGAGAGTCTTCCCCAAAAACTTGCTACAAATGAAAAACAAACTCCCTTTTATAGACAAAAGAAGGGAGAAAAAACAAAATATAAACATTCTACCTATTTTCATAGTCAAACTTGGCAAGGTCTGACCTTTGTTGGAATTGTCAAGTTTAAATGATATTACAAGTTTAAATGATATTACAAAGTTTTAAACTTTAAATGATATTGCCAAGTTATTAATCCCTTTTGCAATAATGATTCAAATTCTTTTTTACACAACTCTAACTACTCAGAGTTCATTTGACAAGGTCTGGCCATGTTGGAATTTTTGATTCATCAAAATTTTCTTCATAAGGGAGTGAAACAATATGTTTTTTCCTATTCCAAAGAGAGCGAACAACAGACCTACTCTACTTCCAGTTTTTGAAGTTTGTAGACGACTTGCAACTGCAATACCATAAGATTTCATCAAAGAACAGAATTCCTAAACAGAAACTTTAAATGATATTGCCAAGTTTTTGAAGTAAGGGTATGCACCGATCCTGCTTACACAACCAATTGAGAGGATGTGACTGTGTTAACACATAATACATGGTATGAGGTCCGTCAACAATACCAAAGCTTTACACCAAACAACTGCTCAACACAACAGTGCTAAGCCCCACACCAGACAGCCAGTTCAACGGCTTGCGGACACAGGGGCAAAACGAGCAATGTAAAAAGGTCTTATAAGCCTTAGATCGGCCAGAAACTCATAATCAAAACCTCTTTGGTGTTTTAAGACTGTAAAAATAAACACTTAGCTTATCTTATTTGCATATAGCCTGGAAGGAATAATTTGATGAACTTAGATATGATTTATCATACTTAACTATTTAGCCTATTAGGCTAATCATAATTATCTAATAATTTAACTATTAAAACAAAGAAAGGTAAAGGAAATAAGACTTACAATAATTGTAGACCACCAATATCACAGAAGAGTTTTATTATTAAGGAATACTTTTACAAGAGAGAGAAAGAAATTTTCGAGAGAGAGAGTCTGTTGGTCCGGAGACGAAAAGTCAGGTGTAGAGGGGGGGTGAATACACCTGAGCTCTGTTTCTTTTTTTCTCAGTGAAGGTCAGCTGAAGCTGATGTTTGCAACTGATGAACAGTGCCAAGTAAGCCTTCGATCACTGGGGTCAAAGTGAGTCAGCTTCCGAGCTCTTCTACCGACCGATGTCGGATTACGAAACTCAGTCGGAGACTGTAGTGCGGATAAGTGTTAGGCCCGGAGTCGTCTCTTTTGAAAACGTGTTTTCGCAAAGTAAAGTCTTTTGGCTGTGCGCTTTTTAAGATACGTTTTATGCAAGCTGATGATTTAAAACAGGGTTAAATGCAATGCGATAAAACAGTAAATAACACAAGCGATTTTTAACGTGGTTCGGATAACAGATCATACGTCCACGGTCCTGAACTCAGCAGGAGAAACTTGTTGATTAATCTGAGCAAGTCTCAGCAAGGAAACTGTACGCAGGACAGATCCTTCTAAGTTATAGTCCTTAGCGACTTTTACAATCCAAACCTAAGTTTAGAAGGGAGGGAATATTCTCCAACTGAGAAGGAGTTCTTACAACAAGAACGATTCACTAAATGTGAACTCCTTCGAATCTAAGCTATGAATCTGGCAATGAGCTTAGTTTAGAGAAGAAAGGGATCAAAGAGCTCTAGAGAGATGAACTACAAGAAGTGTTCTATGAAAACTAGTTCGTCTCTGGATAAGCTTGAATGTTCTAGAGCGTTGTGAGCTTGAATGCTTTCCCTTGATTTCGCGTATATTCCTCTATTTTTCGAAATCTTCAAATCCTTCTCTATTTATAGCTGTGAGTTGTGGCATATGTCCGTTGGAGACGACGATACCACGTGTCACAAGCCTCCAAAGAAAACGGCCATAAATTCGAGCTAGTTGCAGCAGGGCAGTTAATGCACTGTTCATGAGAGCAGCTTTACTGTAGAGTAGGTAAGCGTTGTTGGCTTCTCATTGGTCGAGGTTTGTAGTTGGTGAGAGTGTTAGAGTTGACCGTTCAAACAACCTCGTATGTCTTCTGCTGAACTATTCGAAAAGACTTCAGGTGCGGGGTCGCTTTTGCGTCGGGTACAAGACTGAATACGTCTCTGTCTTCTTCGGTTGAGTCGTCTGACTGATGAAGTTAGCTTCTGATAGTCAGTTGGTCGACTGCGAAGGTATTGTGCTTGCATAGGTTCTTCCGCCGATGACCATCGCCGATAATGTCTTCTACCGAGATCGGGTAAGCCGATGCGCCGTCTCCACTGAAGTTTAGCATTCAGCTTCTGACGAAGAACGCAAGCGATTACACTGATGACATGGGGTTCTAAAAAGTATCTTCAGCAAAAGATCAGTTCAACAACTACCCCGTACAGGACTTAGACAAAAACAATAAACAAAACATCAAGTCTAACCTATACATCAGCTAATCCTATCGACACACTAATCTACTGATATCAGCTCGGTTTTGGGATCTTCAATTCTATAGTACTACTATGATTTCCCCCAATTTCTTTTAACCCTAGAACAGCTGAGTATCAATCTACTGACTCATATCCAACAATTTCCCCCTAATTGATGATGCCAAAACCTCTATACTCTAACATCTATTAAAAATACTGTCCTACTGACAACAATTTCCCCCTTAAAGCATCTGAGGAAAAATTGATAATAGTAAATGATCTTCAGCAGGTGATAGAAAGGCAAGATCAGAGAAACTGATGTGAGTGTGTGTCAGATCACTTGGTGATCAGTCGTGAAAACATGACACCAAAAAGCTTAAAGACAATGAGCGATTGTCTAGCAAGCGATAGGAACTCTTAAATATAGATCGTCAAAGTACAGGTTCCTATGCTATTACAAGGAATTATCAAAAACAAAGAGGAGAAATCATCGCTCGTCGTCCGAAGCTCCGAGTCTTCTTCTTGAAATCCACCGAGCGATCACCGGAGGGTCCAGCAAAAATTTATAAATCCTTTTGCACAAAACCCGGATTTCCTCTTGATCTTCTCGGGTCTATGCGGATGTAACTCATGCCGATAGGGCTGCAGATTCGATTTCTTCTTCGATAGACTTTGTGATGATAATGCCTTTAGCAAGCCATGGGAGGAGGATATCTTCCGAATGCGAGTGCTTTCACAGGAATGTTCGGTTCTTTCATGATAGGCAAGAACCGTTCTCCGAGTTCGGAAAGACTTCATTAAAACACTCTTCGAACAGCTTGATCAGCCGGAATGTCTTTCGGATAGAAGCCCCATACATACAGATTTTTAACAAACATTTCTTTGAGGGTCTCCCATTGATCATTCGGATCAAGAGTACCCATTTGTCCACATGAGGTGCGGGAATCGGCTTCATACGAGGAGTTCCGATAGTAGTCCTCCCGTTCCTCGATCCTCCGAGTATCTGTTTTCTCGGATCGGCCGGCGGCTTATCGATAGGCTCTTCATTCTTGCCGGGTCGGCCTATCCTTTTCTTCTCACGGAGAGCGGCCGCTCTAGTGTCTCCTCGTCCGAGACTCGGTCCTTGCGGCGTCGCTTCCCGTGTCGCTTGATCTTACCGCTATCCGCTCGTGTGTAAGAGTAGATATGGGAATACTACGAGCAAGAGCTTTGATTTCGGTCGGAAGAGCCTTAGCAAAATCTTCTTGGGCTTTCTTCTTTTGCTCTTCGATTGTATTAATGACCTTTCTCTTTCCTTTGCCCCCGACGCTTTGCCCTTAGGCTTTTTTTGCCGCTTCACCGCTCCTCCTCTAGCCGACGCTCCCGGTCCAAACTTGTCTTGCGGCTCTTGGGCTATTCCGAGGTCGAATGCCTCTTGCTCCGCGTTTGATTTAAACTTCTTGACCGGGGAGGAAGGAGTAGTGGATTCGATAGCGATTTCCTTCCCCGACCTCTGCGGCAATGTTGAGACTCTTCTTCTTCATCGGCTCTTCAAGGAATTGAGCGATTTCGTCTATGTGTGCAGCGAAGAGGAGATGGGGGTGGCTTGTAGTGGGAAATCAAGGAGAAGGACCTCGGTAGATGTACCTTTCGAGTAGATGGTCCCGCCTCCCGAGCCTCGTTCCCCCGAATCTCTGCGGTGAGGGCTCTGCTGAGGAGGAGGGTCCCGCCTCCCGAGCTCTCCCTCAAGGATCCGGACGTCACCGTATCCGTATCAGGTTCATCTTTCACAATATCTTCCCCCTTTTTGGCATCGGCAATATTTGCCGGGGAGGTGCGGATAGCTTTTACGTCCCCGCTCCGTATTGTGCACGTAATCTTTGATCTTGGTAATCGTGTTATCAAAATCACCGACCAAGTTGCGTAGTTTTCCCAGCCTTTCTCTCCGATCGCTCTAGATTTCTTCAATCGAGCGGCCGACTCTCGACGGAGTTTCAGCAGAGCTTGATCATTTGATTCTCGTTATTTCGTTCGAATGGCTTTTAAGGCCTCGGCACTGCTTGATGGGCCGTTTGAAGAGAACCGGTTGCTATCTTGTTTCTCTCATCTATGAAGCCTTGAACTGCTTTCATGGCTCGAGTCACTTGCTCCGAGAAAGTTTTATGCCGAGCGGCAAGCATGCCGACTCGTGGCCGTTAAATCGGCCTTTTGAGCACTTAGGGCCTCGCTCAACTATCTCCTTGAAATCCGGGCCGAGAAGCCTCTTTAGGAATTGAGATGTCGGCGGCCAACTTACTTAGAGCTTCGTTCGAGCCTTGGTGTACTTCTCCCATTTGAAATGAACATCTTTTGCTAGGAGTCGATTTTTCTCACCTTGGCGTTTGATAGCCCTGCTTGACGTAACGTGAGGACACGGAACCGATGGGTTGTATCTGATAAGAGCTGGTTCCGAGCCTCTGCTCAGAGAACGAGATAAACTGCTCCCTACTGTACTTCGGAGCAGTTGTAGCCTCACCGGATGTGACTATGGGTGGTGTTGGGCTCTTCTCTTGGGGAGTTTGTCCCTCTGCAGATTCTTCCTGGTCTGCTTCCTTGGGTTTGCCATCCATCTCCTCATCTTGATCATCATTATCACCTTTATCAGAAGGTGGAGATGGGGGCGGAGCTGTTCCAGTCGGAGCTCTCAAGCTCAGTAAATAGAGCATTGCAGCTCTCAAATCTTCGAAAGATGCCACATCAGCTGGCTCTCCGAATCCAATCTTGGCTTGGAGCTCTTGCTCCTCTGTCAGTAGCTCATCTGGTGACTGCTGGGATTTGGCAAAATCGATCAGTATGTCCCAGTTCAAAAATCTTAAGAGCATCTGTGCTCTTGTCCTTACTGCAATCTCAACGAGATCTACATGCTCAGCTATTTCTGGTATCTCTTGCTGAATCTCAGCTGCAGCACGCAGTCGAGTGGTATCAGTTGTTGTCCACTCAGTAGCAGTCTCCGCAGTCGGTTCCCTATCTTCCGACTCGGTCTCTTCTCGAGCCGATCACTTGGACCTTGTCCTTGATCGTAGCTCCTTCTATTCCAAAGATCGGAGTCCAAGGGTGGCTCTTCTTGAGGTGGAGGAGGAGTCGGCTCTACAACCGTCGGCGGGCCGAGCCACGTTGACCTCAGCAGGTCGTGGCTTATTTAGCCTCCTCCTCTTGGGAATTTCAACGTGAGCGGGCAAGGCAGGAGCTGCTCTCTTCGGCTCCGGCGGCCCTTTGCCAATTGACTTCTCCGTTCTTTGCTTTAGTTTGGAATTTTATCGGCCTTGGTGTCGAACAACTTGGAGTCCTCAAATGCCGAGTTCCTTTGAACCACGCTTTCTATCAAGACCGACATCTTCGTGCCGAATAGAAGCTTGCACTGCACCGGCCATCCGCCTCTCACCAGCAGGCAAAGTCGTGAACTTCTCGTGGCTGGGCTTTCACCGAGTAGTATAATAATCGCCCGGTTCACTTGTACCCCATCATTGATAGCCATCATGAGTTGTATCCTCGGCTTAGAAAGCCGATCGTATGATCCAATGAGCTCGTCGGGATGTGGGATACCACATACGCTAAACCTCTCGTACCGAGGTAGCAACAGATTCCTCGGCGCGCAGCTCTTGAATACAAGGTCGGCTGCGTCCACGTAATTTCTTCACGTAGTTATTTATCTCCCTCTCCTTATAACCAATGGGAGAAATACCAGGTGAAGGGAGGTTGAAGGCGAGGACCAAAGCCTCCGATATATTAAAAGAATGCGTAGTCTCCCTCCACTTGTTCGGGGCCACTTCCCGACCGTATCCAAAGGATGCCTCTTCTCCTCCCCGAGGCTAATGATTTCCAATTGAAATAAGCCTCCACAACTTGTCTCGGCGGATGAACACGGGGTGCTTCGTTACAAGCGTAGCCGCCACGACTTCTCAAGGGCATCAAACACCGGCTCCAAGTATGAAAGGTCCACTGCCGGAAGGCCATCGTCGGCTCAAACTGAGTCCGAACGGTCATGATCTCAACCAAATTCTCGGGTGTCTGTATTACCGCCATCGAAATCTGCAAAACAAATTATTAGCACTTGAAAATAGAGTAAGTTAGTAACTATCAGCGGATAGTAATACATTACCGTGAAATAGAGCTTGAAAGGAGATATAGCAATGCAGTTTGAATGTGGATGTAAGGAAGATAACTGAATCGCTAAGAAAAAGCTCTAAGATATGAGAATGGCGAAAAGTGAGGAGTAATCGAAGTTGAAAAGATTTTGTATGAGTTGATTTGATCTTCAGTTTGAATCCTATGGTTCAAATTTAATTTTTCAAAATCGATGGACGTCTAAGATTGAATGATATAGAGGGTATGATTACTTAGCCGCCAATACTCTAGATATACGTAATAAAGGTAAGTGAGAAGACATGCATTAAATGCGCGACGAGAGCATTAATTACACAGCGAAGGGTCCCGCCGACCTTCCATTAAACCTTAAACATAATAAATGGTAAGAAATAAATGCTCCTTAACAACTGAATGTAAGCGACTGATGCATTAAATGCGGCATGCTTCTGAACAATTTAAGTAACGATACTACGCAAACCTCTTCAGCTGAACTTATCAGCTGGTTACCATCATTTATCAGGAGGATGATTGTGCTGATAACCATGTTCCCCCTTGCTGTGTACAGTGTGCATCTCCCAACTGAGTCACTGTACTAAGTTTTCTGACCTGTCGTGCTGATTCCATACCGATACCAATTGTTGCTAAGTATATCATTATCGGTAGTTGGCTTCTACCGACTTGTCTCGGTAGGATCTAGCGACCTAGCTCAACCGATAGTTCTCTCGAACTCGTTCTCGGCTAGTGGCTTGGTCGGTATGTCGCCCTTTGCTTATCGGTATGGATTTTCTCCATTCCGATGTCCTTCTTCTCGACATGGTCTCCGATGAAGTGATGTCGAATATCCACGTGCTTGCATCTCGTATGCGGAACCGGGTTCCGAGTTATAGCTATTGCACCGGTGGAGTCACGGTAGATGGGCACTTCATCCCGAGTTATACCATAATCTCTCAATTGTTGTCGAAGCCAAAGGATCCGGGGCACAAAGAACTTCCTGCAGCCCATGTACTCGGCTTCGGTAGTGGACGTAGCTACCGAGTGCTTTGTTTCTTTGAAAACCACGATATCGCTTGCCGCCTAGGAACCGACATGTTCCCGAAGTTGATTTTCGATCTATCCCGCATCCCGCATAATCGGCATCGAATAACTTTGTTAGTGTTAGATTATCATCGGCGAGGATACCATAACCCAAAGATCGTGTTCCTCTTAGATATCGCAGAATCTTCTTCGCCGAGTCTAGATGACTTCGCTTGGGATTCGCTCGAAATCTTGCGCATACACCTACAACATAAGTTATGTCGGTCGGCTAGGCTGTTAAATAAAGTAAAGAACCAATAATAGCTCTATAATCAGTAGGGTTAACAGAAGCTCCCTCATTGTCTAGATCGATTTTAAAGTTTGTGTTCATGGGGATCTTGACTGGTTTGCTGGAATCACAGCCGAATCTTTTGAGAAGATCTCGAGTGTATTTGGCCCGATTGATGAAAATTCCTTCACCGATTGCTTTACTTGAAATCCAAGGAAATAATTCATCTCTCCCATCATAGACATCTCGAATTTCTCCTTCATCATTTTCTTAAACTGCTGACATATGACTTCGTTTCTGCAGCCGAAAATGATGTCGTCCACATAGATTTGCACCAGTAGAATGTCATCTTCTGACTTTATGCTGAATAGAGTGCGATCTACCGTCCCCTTCGAAAACCTTTACAAGTAGAAAGTCCGATAGGGTATCATACCAAGCCCCGGGTGCTTGTTTTAACCCATACAGAGCTTTCCTAAGTCTGTACACCTGATGTCCCTGCTGAAAGCCAGGTGGTTGTTCAACGTAGACTTCTTCCTTCAGTACGCCGTTCAAAAAAGCTGACTTCACATCCATCTGATATACTTTAAAACCTTGATGTGTTGCATATGCTAGGAAAAGACGAATGGCTTCCAATCGCGGCGACCGGAGCGAATGTTTCATCAAAGTCAATTCCTTCACTTGATCGTAACCTTTTGCAACTAGTCGAGCTTTATTTCGACAATGACGTTGTTTTCATCTCGCTTGTTCTTGAAGACCCACTTTGTTCCGATCACGTGCCGATGTCTAGTTCCGTCAACAAGCTCCCATACTTCATTTCGCACGAATTGGTTCAGCTCTTCTTGCATGGCTATGACCCGATCGGCATCTTTAAGTGCATCCTCTATCGATTGAGGTTCATCTCGTAGACGTAAAGCAAGAGTAAAGTGAGCTTTCGCCTTGACTTAATCTTGATCTTGTCCTTATAGTAGCCGACGGATCTCCAATGATTAGATCCGAAGAATGAGCATCGAGCCACGAGCGTCCGAGTCGGGCTTCTTCTTCGATACTACTTCGCACGGTCGGTAGGAGTATTAGGCATTTCGATAGTAATCGTTACGTGACCGAGGCAATTCAAGAAGAAGATTAGGATCTACCGAGTTTCCGTGTTCGGGGCATTTAGCTCGGGAACATTTAACGTTCCCCCGAGTTTATATTCTCGGTAGAGGTCTCGGTTACCACGGGGGCTTCCTCATCGACCGTTGTTACTCGTTGTTGATTCCGTTCGGAGAATCAACTAGGTCGCCTACATTGCTTGTTGACCGAGTCCGAATTTCATCATCGTCCGACTCATCATCCCAACAATGCTGGATCTTCTCGGCCTTTATCAATCGGTCCGAGATCCCGTAGCTTGCTGCCGACATCTTCGAGTGTTTGGCTCGGTATCTTTCCCCGTCCTCGCAACAAACTCATCAAAAACAACATGAGGGCTTTCCTCCACGCAAAGAGTCCGATAGTTAAAGACTCCGAATGCTTTGCCGACCCGAGAGTATCCTAAGAATACTCCTTGATCGATTTGTTTGTCAAAGACTTTCAACCGATCTTTCCCATTATTGTGGATAAAGCAAGGACAAAGAAAAATATGGAAATGAGAAATAGAAGGAATTCTCCCTTTCCACGGTTCGTAAGGCGTCTTCATGTGTTGCATTGTAAGCGGTGAGCGGTTACGAGTGTAGCAGGTCAGTCGGTAGCATCCGCCCAAAACTTTGAGGGTAGTCCGTAGTCCGCTAGGAGCGTTCTTGCTGCTTCTTTGAGTGTTCTCGTTCTTTCGTTCGGCAAGTCCGTCCGTTCTGTTGAGGGGTGCGTGCAGCTGATGTCTCGTGTTGAATTCCCTCTTTATCGCAGTACTTTTTAACTACTGAGTTTAGAAACTCCGTTCCTCTGTCTGAGCGTATCCTCTATATCTTGATGTCCTTTTCCACACTGAGCTTTTTCAGTAGATTAGGCAGCTCAGTCTGAACATCAGACTTATTGGCGATGAAGATGACCCAAGTATATCTCGAGTAGTCGTCTATGACGACTAGGGCATACTTCTTGCCTCTTATAGTCACCGGAGAGACGGCCCGAAAAGATCCATGTGGAGCGGTACCAAGGATTCCATCGGTGGAAGGTGAAGGAATAGGTGGATTGCTCTTCTTTGTCTGCTTTCCCTTCAGGCATGCTTCACAATTTCTATCTTTGATAAAAGATTCCTTGGGCAGTCCTCTGACTTTAGAGTTCTTTGCGAGCTTGTTCATAGTCTTGAAGTTCAGGTGGCTGAGTCTCTTGTGCCATAGCCAGCCTGACTTGTCACTTGATTTAGTCTGTGCAAGCAAGCAAGCCTCAGGTTCTGCGGTTTTCCAGTTAGCAACATAGATGTTCTTCTTCCGCGAGCCTGAAAACACTGTTTTCCCTGTAGATTTGTCAACAACATCACAGAAACCAGCGTCAAAGATAACTTTGTTATGATTATCACAGAATTGACTGACAAAAAGGAGATTATGTTGAAGTCCTTCAACATATGTTACTCTTGGAACTGAGGGAGTCCCAATGTTCAGTGTTCCATATCCCCTTGTGTAGCCTTTGGAGTTGTCACCAAACTCAATTCTGGGACCATCTTCTTGTACGTAGTTGGTCAGCAAGCTCTTCTGATGTGTCATGTGTCTCGAGCAGCCGTTGTCCACTATCCAAGGGTCCTTATGCACCTGCAAAACAGAAACATTTTTAGGTACCCTTTGGTTCAGTTGGGTCCTTACAAGTTAGTGGGTGATTTCGGAACCCAGATCTGCCTAGGAACCTTAGAAGTCTGAGACTTCTTCTTATGAACCTTGTCAGCTTCTCTCTCTTTAGGACTTGGAGATACTAACTTCTTGTTGACTTTGGGTTCAGGAGCTTTCTTCTTCTGAGTCTTAGCGCTTCTCCTGACCCTGGGCTCATAGTAATATGAACCGTACTGAGCCGGATGCTCATACAGTGGTTCTCTATACTGTTCTGCCCATCTGACCTTCTTGGTTCCCCCTGAGTTTGATCGTGGTGTCCCGGGGCCGGAACCATTTGTCACCGCTTCTTCCGGTTGCTCGACCGAGGTGCAATAATTTTCTCTGTTTGTTCTTCGCCCGAGGTGGAGTGACAAGCGAGCTTGTACTTTCCCTCCGACGAACCTATCGGTCGGCAAGTCCGAGCTCTTGGAAGTGGAAGCTTCATGCTTGTAGCCAAGGCCTTCCTTCACGCGGTTGGCCGTTGTGCTCGAGCATATTTTCTAACTTCTCCTTAGCTCCAAGGTGCTTGTTCGGTCATCGGGCCCTCTCCGGACTTCGTCACTTCTTCCGAGTGAATCATAATCCTTCCGTACGTCCGAGAGCTTCGACCGACTTGAGCTATTTCGGTCACTTTCTCGAAATTGTCCTTGGTCGAACCGAGATCCGAGTCTCTTGAAGCCGAGACTTAGTCATAAGAGATTTAATCTCTTCCTTGAGTCTCGCCAC
The DNA here is from genome assembly GCA_028984105.1 of Lavandula angustifolia. Lineage (NCBI taxonomy): Eukaryota > Viridiplantae > Streptophyta > Magnoliopsida > Lamiales > Lamiaceae > Lavandula > Lavandula angustifolia. The sequence goes on from CM054810.1 coordinate 10,880,994, forward strand.
TAGATCCACCGACTCGGTAGAGAGACCCGACAATCGAAGAAAGTCTCCGATTTTCAGCCTTTACTCGTTCAAGTTCTCGAATCGTTCTGCTCGAACTCTCTCGCTCACTGAATCGCTCCTCTAGTAGTTCATCATACGCTTGCACAACGTCTAGAGGATCATCTCGTGACGGAACATGTGTCGTGTGTGCTATGTGAAGAAGAGGTTGTTTTAGGTTTAGAGTTTACCTCGGTCTCTTCTCCCCGCCATCAAGCAGTATTCGGTCGACTCTTCGGGACTTGTATTTGTTTCCTCAACTGCGACGAATGCGGCTTCGTCTTCGAGAGGAATACATGAAAGTATCCTCTTCAATTGAGTTGTCGGATATCTCTCCCGGCTATGTAGGCCTCGCCTTCGTTTGGCGAATTTTTCTCTTCGCGCTCGCCGTTCGCTCTTTGAGCGGTCGAGAGTTCGGGACAGTGCTGATAATGTCCCTCCTTTTTGCGGTTATAGCATATAGAGACTTTGCTTCGCTCGTCGTTTTTTCCGACCGAGTCCTTTGAAGGACTAGCGGCTTTATGCTCTGTTTTCCCGCATTCAGGTGTAGAATTAGATTCTTCCCTTTTTTGATAATCTTTCTTACCCGAGGGTGAATCTCCGTGATACTTCTTTAGCTTCCCGACTCTCTCTTTTTTTCTTTGATATTTGAGAGTCATCGCGCGAGCCGATCGCCAGATAGATATTTCGAGATGACTTTGTTTCATTTGCTACTACCTTGCTCGATGAAGTATTTTTGTTTCCGTTTTTTGTCGACGGTTGCCTTGAAGGCATGATCAATGTGGGTGTCACTGGAGCACCTGGAGCATCTCCGGGGTAGGCTATGCTCAAATTCCTCCGTTTTTAGTTCGAAAAGATAACATCGGGAGTTAGAGAATTTAGATCGAACGTCTTAGATAAGTAGCAAATGGAAGCCACTTCGCCGAGGTAACGCTCTTAAGATCTTGGTGTTCATCTCTTTATTGGTGAACATCCTCCCCACCCATTGATGACGTTGACTTGGTTTGTGAATCTAACACCGAGCTCGTCAATCGTCTCATTTGGCTCCATAGTAAGGGCGTCGAACTTCCGAAGCTCTAGTTCGAGCTTGTTCTCCTTAATCCGAGGGGTTCCCCGGCTCGCATGCCTGCGAGCATCCCATAGCTCTTTTCTTTGTTTTACAATCTTGCACTCTGCCGAGGTGTGAGTCACCGAGCGTAGTCGGTATAGCGTTTCGTGCCACTCGGTCCTAGATTGTGCAGCTTTTTCTCTTCGGTGTGAAGGCAGATTTGTCTTTGGGAATCTTTGCACTGCCCGTGTGCTCCTGCGCCTTCTCCAAGAAGCAAAATACGACGCCGTCGATCATGGGGATTATGGGTCCTGTTTCAAGAACATCCGCCATGCTGTCGTGGAGTGACGTAAGAAGTGCCTCCATACGCACGCGCCAAACCGTATAATTTTCAACGGAGAACATCGGCACCATCCGAATACCTGACATATCAGACATGTTGCAACGAGTATAGGGATGAGATGAAGAGATGCTTGTGCAGAGAAAACATTTTCGGGATCAGTTCGAGAGGACCAGTATTACAGAACCGGCGATCAGTTGAACATCGTATGCTCTGATACCAATTGTTGGTCCGGAGACGAAAAGTCAGGTGTAGAGGGGGGGTGAATACACCTGAGCTCTGTTTCTTTTTTTCTCAGTGAAGGTCAGCTGAAGCTGATGTTTGCAACTGATGAACAGTGCCAAGTAAGCCTTCGATCACTGGGGTCAAAGTGAGTCAGCTTCTGAGCTCTTCTACTGACTGATATCAGTATTACGAAACTCAGTCGGAGACTGTAGTGCGGATAAGTGTTAGGCCCGGAGTCGTCTCTTTTGAAAACGTGTTTTCGCAATGTAAAGTCTTTTGGCTGTGCGCTTTTTAAGATACGTTTTATGCAAGCTGATGATTTAAAACAGGGTTAAATGCAATGCGATAAAACAGTATATAACACAAGCGATTTTTAACGTGGTTTGGATAACAGATCCTACGTCCACGGTCCTGAACTCAGCAGGAGAAACTTGTTGATTAATCTGAGCAAGTCTCAGCAAGGAAACTGTACGCAGGACAGATCCTTCTAAGTTATAGTCCTTAGCGACTTTTACAATCCAAACCTAAGTTTAGAAGGGAGGGAATATTCTCCAACTGAGAAGGAGTTCTTACAACAAGAACGATTCACTAAATGTGAACTCCTTTGAATCTAAGCTATGAATCTGGCAATGAGCTTAGTTTAGAGAAGAAAGGGATCAAAGAGCTCTAGAGAGATGAACTACAAGAAGTGTTCTATGAAAACTAGTTCGTCTCTGGATAAGCTTGAATGTTCTAGAGCGTTGTGAGCTTGAATGCTTTCCCTTGATTTCGCGTATATTCCTCTATTTTTCGAAATCTTCAAATCCTTCTCTATTTATAGCTATGAGTTGTGGCATATGTCCGTTGGAGACGACGATACCACGTGTCACAAGCCTCCAAAGAAAACGGCCATAAATTCGAGCTAGTTGCAGCGGGGCAGTTAATGCACTGTTCATGAGAGCACTTTCTTTGTAGAGTAGGTAAGCGTTGTCGGCTTCTCATTGGTCGAGGTTTGTAGTTGGTGAGAGTGTCGGAGTTGCCCGTTCAACAACCTCGTATGTCTTCTGCTGAACTATTCGAAAAGACTTCAGGTGCAGGGTCGCTTTCTGTCGGGTACAGTAGACTGAATACGTCTCTGTCTTCTTCGGCTGAGTCGTCTGACTGATGAAGTTAGCTTTTGATAGTCAATTGGTCGACTGCGAAGGTATTGTGCTTGCATAGGTTCTTCCGCTGATGACCATCAGCTGATAATGTCTTCTACTGAGATCGGGTAAGCCGATGCGCCGTCTCCACCGAAGTTTAGCATTCGGCTTCTGACGAAGAACGCAAGCGATTACACTGATGACATGGGGTTCTGAAAAGTATCTTCAGCAGAAGATCAGTTCAACAACTACCCCGTACAGGACTTAGACAAAAACAATAAACAAAACATCAAGTCTAACCTATACATCAGCTAATCCTATCGACACACTAATCTACTGATATCAGCTCGGTTTTGGGATCTTCAATTCCATAGTACTACTATGATTTCCCCCAATTTCTTTTAACCCTAGAATAGATGAGTATCAATCTACTGACTCATATCCAACAGAGTCTTCTCCAAAAACTTGCTACAAATGAAAAACAAACTCCCTTTTATAGACAAAAGAAGGGAGAAAAAACAAAATATAAACATTCTACCTATTTTCATAGTCAAAAGACTATATAATAGTCTACTAAGTCTAATTTTTTCCGTATTACGATCAGAACAAATTTATCGTAATACAACTGTCCATTTCAGCTGTCTTTTACTCATTTTCTTCAAATATCATTAAGTATTTGGTTGATGAAGAGGATGATGTTCCTTTATTGTTGTTGAATTTCTCAGCAATCATTTCGGTCATTGAATCAAAAATATCAGCAATTGATGGTTCCTCATTGGGATCCTGTGCATCTTGTAATTCCATTGATGCATCAGATTTTTGAGACATTGTTTCTTCTTTGAAGGATAATAAATCCTTTTTCATTTCCTCAAAATAAGTTGCTAATAATTTCTGTTGAGACATAGTCTCAGACTTCATCTTCAATCTTCTTGAGATTTGTTCAAAAGGAGAAGGAATTTCCTTCCTTAGTTGGAGCTTCTTTTGCTCACTATAAATTTTTATTTTTACATCAATATCATTTATCGTACCAGATCCAAACAAAGATTTTGTTTCAGATCTATCTTCATCATTTTATCCCAAAAATTTGAATAAAAAATTCTTTTAAGACAAGGGATTTTTTCTTGGGTATAACCCACTTGTGGAATTCATCTAATTATCCATGGAATTGAGAATTCAATAAAAAAGTAGAAGACATATATTCCTTCTATCATAATTTCTGATTTTTGAATCTCATAAATTTATCGAGCAATAAAGAATTTCAAGAATTTTTGGAATATAAAAGAAGATTAGAAGGTAATAATCCTTCTTCTTCAGCCCAGGATGATATTTCCTTCTTACTTGACAATTGTGAGTAAGGAAGAAAATAGTGATTATATCACTAATAAGAAAACAAAAAATATTCTGTTATTGGAAGAAAAAGATTTAAAATGGGAAAATGATCTCTGATATCTTATGGAAAGATATTTGTATAAAGCATCATATGCTACACGAACTTATAAGATCAGAGAGTTTTATGAAGCAATTTTAGCAGAAAATGGCTGTGAAATTCAGCATTTTCCTCCAAATGAGGTTTCAGAAGTTCATAACTTCTCAAAAATTATTATTAAAAAGATTATATTTATTTAAGAATGGAGAATTTCTCCATCAAATCAAAAAGATTTATATTCACCATCAAATAAGATTCCCATTAAATATAATTTTTGGGATTATCAAGATGCATTTTGTAAAGCAATTTTATATCAAAATCCTAATAGGAAACATTCTTAGTTTATTAAGGTATGTTCTGAAGTTTATAAATCAGAAATACCAATTTGGTTTTGTAAATGGTGGCAAACCTATGGTACAAATGTATCAATTTTGTCTGAACCATTTAAACACAAATTTGAACAATGGGTAGAAATTTCTCCAAGAATTTATGAGATTCAAAAATCAAAAATTTTGATAGAAGGAATATCTGTCTTCTACTTTTTTATTGAATTCTCAATTCCATGGATAATTAGATGAAGTTCACAAATGGGTTATACCCAAGAAAAAATCCCTTGTCTTAAAAGAATTTTTTATTCAAATTTTTTGGATAAAATGATGAAGATAGATCCTGAAACAAAATCTTTGTTTGGATCTGGTACGATAAATGATATTGATGTAAAAATAAAAAATTATAGTGAGCAAAAGAAGCCCCAACTAAGGAATGAAATTCCTTCTCCTTTTGAACAAATCTCAAGAAGATTGAAGATGAAGTCTGAGACTATGTCTCAACAGAAATTATTAGCAGCTTATTTTGAGGAAATGAAAAAGGATTTATTATCCTTCAAAGAAGAAACAATGTCTCAAAAATTTGATGCCTCAATGGAATTACAAGATGCACGGGATCCAAATGAGGAACCATCAATTGCTGATATTTTTGATTCAATGACCGAAATGATTTCTGAGAAATTCAACAACAATAAAGGAGCATCATCCTCTTCATCAACCAAAGATTTAATGATATTTGAAGAAAATGAGTAAAAGACAGCTAAAATGGACAGTTGTATTACGATAAATTTGTTCTGATTGTAATACGGAAAAAAATTAGACTTAGTAGGCTATTATATAGCCTTTTGACTATGAAAATAGGTAGAATGTTTATATTTTATTTTTTCTCCTTTCTTTTGTTTATAAAAGGGAGTTTGTTTTTCATTTGTAGCAAGTTTTTAGAGAAGACTCTCTCTCTCTAAAATTCCTCTCTCTCTCTTGTAAAAGTATTCCTTAATAATAAAAGTTTTGTGTGATATTGGTGGTCTACAATTATTGTAAATCTTATTTCCTTTCCTTTTCTTTGTTTTAATAGTTAAATTATTAGATAATTATGATTAGCCTAATAGGCTAAATCTTTAAGTATGATAAATCATATCTAAGTTCATACAAACTATTCCTTCCAGGCTATATGCAAATAAGATAAGCTAAGTGTTTATTTTTACATTCTTAAAACACCAAAGAGGTTTTGGTTATGAGTTTCTGGTCGATCTAAGGTTTATAAGACCTTTTTACATTGCTCATTTTGCCCCTGTGTCCGCATGCCGTCGAACTGACTGTTTGGTGTGGGGCTTAGCACTGTTGTGTTGAGCAGTTGTTTGGTCTAAAACTTTGGTATTGTTGACGGACCTCATACCGTGTAATATATGTTAACATGGTCACATCCTCTCAATTGGTTGTGTAGGCTGTAAGGGTATGCACCGATCCTGCTGGATTTGAGTGTGGCGAGAAGGATTTTTATTAACATAATGAAAAGAATAATAAATCGAATAATTTATGTATTTTACAAATATACCTAAATTTGTGCTTTGTCTATAAAAATTTAATTAATTTTTTTTCTCAATTGGATCAAAATACGAATCTCTATCTTTCGTTTTTCACCGGAAAAATGGCATGCAGTTATTGCATAAAAAATCGGGCTCCAAAGATGCAGTTGATATTTATATGCAGAGGAATAATAAATAAAATAAAATAATATCAAATAAAATCAGCCCATTATTTATCTGAGGAATATATTTATATTTATTGCTTTATTTTGCGTTTATTCCACCATATTTTTCACCCTATATATAGACTATAGAGCATAACTCTATCAGCAGAGTGATTTTCCCCTTTTCTTTTTTTATCCTCTACAAATTCCATGCGATCACCAATTGCTCACAAAAACCCTTATTTCGAAAACCCTAGGAATTCACGTTCTCCGTTTGCTGTAGATACACACAATCGGCTACCTCTCTTATTTAGATTCTGCATCTTCGAATTTTAGCCCTCTGATCTTCTGGTTATCCCATTATTCACTTGAGTTCTCACACCCCTTTGATCGCTTTGATTATTTGCCGATTATCGGAGTTGTTGAACCGCTAGGATAATTGATTTAGCGGATTACGTAATAAATCGGGCAATGATCGCATTTGGTTGATCTTAAAACATGAAGTTGAAGCGAAGGAGGGCGCTTGAAGTGGTCAGTGGACATTATCTATTGTGCTCCGATCAATTTATTTATTTTATTCAAATACTTACTACTGATGCTTCTTAGGGTTAGTTTTTAATTGAATGTTGTTACCAGGAGTAATATTCGATGAATCGGAATAAAATTCCTACAATCCGAGTGCAATTGTTAGGAAATTTATTTTATCTAAATATCAGTGTACAAAGCTTAATCTCTTTGTCTAACTTTGGCTATGAAATACACATCTTTGTAGGTTGGATTGCTCAAACGTTAGGTTTATCTGTTTTCTTTATTGCAAAAGCCTTCAGCTGTTTTTCTGGAAAACTGACATACGCTTGTCTTGGGTAGTCTAATTAAATGTTCCGGTTTTGACTAGGAGCTCTTGCTTTTCTACTCTTAAAAGATGTTACTTACTAAATTTTTCTTTATCAAATTGATTTAACTTTTTCTACTGTGATCAGCATTATCAAACAAAATAGGTTATCAGTTTCTCTAATTTTTAAGCCGTCTAAGGAAAATAAATGGCCAAAAAAGTCTCAACTTTTTCTCCGTTCAGCTTCATCTATTCCCTAAAGATGGGATTTCCCCACTTTCCTCCTTGTGTTGGTTACTGTTCCAGCCTCACAAGGTTAATGTTACATAACGAACTTTTTTTTTTTTTTTTTACCTTTTCTTGGGGTGAAATATGGCCAAAGATCTGGCAAAAAAGAATGTTTTGTTTATTGACACAGCATATGAGTTGCATAACTAGGTAATTGATCACCTGGATTACTGTAGTTATAGGGAGAGAAACTGGGTAAGCTGGGATATTTTCTCCAGCTTTCTGTTTTGGGTTTGTAAACATCATGTTTTCCCAATGTTTTATCATTTTTACCTTTCGCTTCATGTAATACACTTATATGATTATTTCCACTTATAATATGACTTCAATAAACTTTTTGGATAATTGGAAATGATGGATCTTCCTTCTTTTGTTTGTCTGTAGCCATTGAAGATTAAATCCTTCATCGACTATGTAATTGCTATACCCCTGGAGAAAATAGAAGAACCGCTTAAAGGTTTTTCTTGGGAGTTTGATAAGGTGCATCATCCTTCACAAGCTACATTTTATTTACTCCATTTGGTTTTATATACTAATTTGCCTATATCCAGGGAGATTTTCATCACTGGGTCGACTTGTTTAATCACTTCGACACCTTTTTTGAGAAATTCATTAAACCAAGGAAGGATTTGCAACTGGAGGACAACTTTTTAGGATCTGATCTGCCTTTCCCACGGGATGCTGTTCTTCAGATTCTTCGCGTCATAAGAGTGATATTAGAGAACTGCACTAATAAGCATTTCTACAGCTCTTATGAGGTATAAGTCCTTACCTTGATGTCCCGAATCATGTTTTGTTTTGGTACTATCTCTTGCAATTTGTTTAGCAGTTTGTTTGCTTAAGAAAGATTATTTAATTATGCAGTAAGATAAAAGTGGGTTTTCTGTTGAAGTCACCTGATTTTTGTTAATCTCTAATCAAGATAGTATGATTTGACCACAAATTAGTTTAGATTTTTCAGGTATTCTCCTAGTGCATGTCAGATGGATCTGAAAACTGATTTCACTCCAAGGACCCTTCTTTTTCTTTTAGTTGTACTGTATTTTGCAAGTTTATTAGCAAACAAATACAACCAGTAGATCTTTCGCTGGCTTGCACGTGAATTTAGTGGTATTTGTGTAATGAAGATTATATTAGAGTCCTTGCCTGGCCAACTTAAAACATGTCATAGGCATAATATAGGGTACTTGGTGAACTTTTTGTATCTGAAATGTGACCATCAGATTTGTTTTGTTGATGTTCATAGTTTTACGGTTTAGAGGCAGTTAACCAGAATAGGGGGAGGGGGTTGAAGGGGAATGAGATATCAAGTCTGGACAACCAAATCAGAACAGAGAGATTGGTCCTAAGTCCTAACACCTGCATAGGATGTAGTTGTCCATGGTTCTCATGTCTCAACCAGGGGCCACCCAGTGTGGAAAAGAGGAAGAAAAGTGAAGCATACTTATTTGTCATTTTGTCTTAATCCCAGTCGATAGCAGCAGCAAATAAACTCTTGGCAATTGTGATACTCTAAATTGTTGGATCAGAATAATTAAATTGTGCTGTCCATCAAGGAGTTTTTGCACATTCAGGAAACTTCTAGATCAAAGTAATTTTAGACTTGTGTCTTTTGTGTATTGCTATTGCGTGTGCAATCTGGTTCAGTATTTTTTTATTATAAAGCTCTTCAGTTAATAAAATATAATTCTATAGTTAAAGGGTATATGCAAAATTTCTACTTTTCAAGAAGTGTCAAGTTAGAAACTTATGAAGATGTTACTTTTTGTTATTATTTGTTTCTACATTCCCATTTTTTCTAACAAAGTCTCCTCTGCTGAATTCAGTTGGTTTCTGATGCTTTTTTCATCGTTTGATGTTTAAATATCCTTATTTTCTTTTTGCCTTATTTATCCCTTTACTTTTATTGGTGCAGCATCACTTGTCATCTCTGCTTGCTTCCACGGATGCAGATATTGTGGAAGCTTGCCTGCAGACGTTGGCTGCATTTTTTAAGAAATCCATTGGAAAGTACATTATAAGGGATGCTTCTCTGAATTCAAGATTATTTTCTTTTGCCCAGGGTTGGGGGGGCAAAGAAGAAGGTCTTGGTTTGATTCCGTGTGCTTTACATAATATATCTGACCCCATTGCTCTTGAGTTGGGCAGCACTCTGCATTTTGAATTTTATTCTGTGAATGAAGCTTCGCTAGAACCCACTTCAATAGAACAACCAACGAAGGGGTTACAAATTATACACATGCCTGATGTCAATATGAGGAAAGAGCCTGATCTTGAACTTCTGAATAAGTTAGTTGTAGAAAACAAAGTTCCCCATAACTTGAGATTTTCTCTTTTGACAAGGTTGCGGTTCGCTAGGGCTTTCTGCTCCCTAGAAGCAAGGCAGCAATATACTTGTATCCGCCTTTATGCCTTTGTAGTTCTTGTCCAAGCATGTAGTGATACGGATGGCCTGGTTTCTTTCTTCAATGCTGAACCAGAGTTCATCAATGAATTGGTTACTATGTTAAGCTATGAAGATGCAGTTCCAGAAAAGATTCGAATTTTATGTCTTCTTTCCTTGGTTGCACTTTGTCAAGATAGGTCACGTCAGCCTACTGTACTTACAGCTGTAACATCTGGCGGTCACCGTGGGATTCTTTCTAGACTTATGCAGAAGGCTATTGGTTCAGTTGTTAATAATTCATCAAAGTGGTCTGTTGTTTTTGCTGAGGCTCTGTTGTCTCTAGTTACAGTTTTGGTCTCATCATCATCAGGTTGCTCTGCCATGCGAGAAGCAGGATTTATCCCCACTCTTCTACCTTTACTAAAAGATACCGACCCTCAGCATTTACATTTGGTTAGTACAGCTGTACATGTTTTGGAAGCCTTTATGGATTACAGCAATCCAGCTGCTGCTCTTTTTCGAGATTTGGGTGGTCTAGATGATACCATATCACGTCTGATGGTAGAAGTCTCCCATGTTGAAAATGGTATAAAGCAGCAAAGTACTTCTGCAGACCTTGGAAGTTCGGAATATGGTGGTTCTGAGATAGCTACAGATACTTCTTCTGAGCTTGACAGTCTGCAGCCTCTTTACTCTCAGGCATTGGTTTCCTATCACCGTCGGTTGTTGATGAAAGCCTTATTGCGTGCTATATCACTGGGAACTTATGCACCTGGGACAACAGCTCGTATGTATGGCACCGAAGAGAGCTTGTTACCGCATTGCTTGTGTATAATATTCAAAAGGGCAAAGGATTTTGGCGGGGGGGTCTTTTCACTTGCAGCTACTGTGATGAGTGATGTAATTCACAAAGATCCTACCTGCTTTTCTGTCCTAGAAGCAGCCGGTCTTCCTTCTGCTTTCATGGATGCCATAATGGATGGTGTTCTTTGCTCGGCCGAGGCCATTACTTGTATACCACAGTGTCTTGATGCATTGTGTTTGAACAACAATGGTCTTCAGGCTGTGAAAGAACGCAATGCTTTGAGATGCTTTATAAAGGTCTTTACTTCCAAACAGTACCTGCGAGCTCTTGCTGCTGATACTTCAGGTTCCTTATCGAGCGGTCTGGATGAACTAATGCGCCATGCTTCCTCATTGCGTGGACCAGGAGTGGACATGCTGATTGAGATATTGACAAAAATTGCAAAAATTGGATCTGGGCTTGACCTAGCATCTCCATCTACAGAATATCCAAGCACCTCTGAACCTATTCCAATCGAAACTGATCCTGAGAATAAAGATGTGGTTTTGGTCGGTGACAAAGATTCATGCAAGCCTGGAAGTTCTGAGCAGTCACCAGATTCAGTCACTGATGCATCATTATACAGTGTAGAATCATTTTTGCCTGATTGTATAAGCAATGCTGCTCGCCTTCTTGAAACAATTCTTCAAAATTCTGATACTTGCCGTATTTTTGTTGAGAAGAAGGGGATTGAGTGTGTCCTGCAACTGTTTTCTTTGCCTCTCATGCCTCCTTCAGTATCTGTTGGTCAAAGCATAGCTGTTGCTTTCAAAAATTTCTCTGCTCAGCATTCTGCTTCCCTTGCTCGCGCAGTTTGTTCTTTCCTAAGAGAACATTTGAAATCAACAGATGAACTTTTGAGTTCGATTAAGGGATCCCAACTTCTTCAGGTTGAAGTTTCTCAGAGAGTAAAGATCTTGAAGGGCCTCTCCACCTTGGAAGGAATCTTGTCTCTTTCTAATTCTTTGTTAAAGGGGACAACTACAATTGTTTCTGAACTGGGATCTGCAGATGCAGATGTATTGAAAGACCTTGGCAAGGCTTACAGGGAAATTTTATGGCAAGTTTCTTTGTGTTGTGAGTTGAAGATGGAGGAGAAACTGAATGTTGATGTGGAGCCTGAAAGTTCAGATGCAGGTCCGTCTACTGTGGCTGGAAGGGAGAGTGATGATGACGCTAATATACCATCTATTAGATATATGAATCCTGTTTCTGTCAGAAATAGTTCTCACCCGCAATGGGGAGTTGAACGTGACTTTATATCTGCTGTGCGCTCAAGTGAAGTTTTCAGTCGCCGCAGTCGACATAGTTTGGCTCGTCTTCGCGGTGGAAGGACTGGGAGGCATTTGGAAGCCTTGCAGATAGATTCTGAAGCTGGAGGAAGTAGTAGTGAGGTTCAGCCACATGGAATGAAGAAGAAGAGTCCAGAAGTACTGGTTTTAGATAACCTTAATAAGCTTGCATCAACAGTTAGATCTTTCTTCACAGCACTTGTAAAAGGTTTTACTTTACCAAATCGTCGGAGGACTGAAACTGGATCATTAGGTTCAGCTTCAAAAAATATTGGAAGTGCCCTAGCGAAAGTTTTTCTTGAGGCACTGAGTTTTCCTTATCCTAACTATGGTGTTGATGTCTCATTGTCCGTCAAGTGTCGCTATCTTGGAAAGGTTGTCGATGACATGGTCGCTCTTACATATGATAATAGGCGACGAACTTGTTACACTGCTATGATCAACAAATTTTACGTTCATGGGACATTCAAGGAGCTTCTTACAACATTTCAAGCAACAAGTCAGTTGTTGTTGGATGTTCCTTATTCTATTTCCTCATCAGGTGCTGAACATGAACAGAGTGGTGATGGGAGTAAACTGTCTCAGAGTTCATGGCTTCTTGATACATTGCAGAGTTATTGTCTTGAGCTCGAGTATTTTGTGAATTCTGGGTTACTGTTATCATCAACCTCATCATCTCAGGCTCAGCTGCTTGTTCAGTCCGGTTCTTTATCCATAGGATTGTTCCCTGTTCCGAGAGACCCAGAATCATTTGTACGCATGTTGCAGGCCCAAGTTTTGGATGTGATACTTCCTGTCTGGAACCATCCAATGTTTCCCAATTGTATTCCAGGTTTCATTACTTCCATCATTTCCCTACTCATGCATGTGTACAGTGGTGTTAGTGATGCAAAACAAAACCGTAATGGATTACCTGGAACAACAAACCAACGTTTTATGCCGCAGCCTCCAGATGAAGCTACAATTGCTACCATTGTTGAGATGGGATTTTCTAGAGCAAGGGCTGAGGAGGCGCTAAGACGAGTGGAAACAAATAGTGTTGAGATGGCAATGGAATGGTTGGTTAGTCATGCTGAAGATCCTGTGCAGGAGGATAATGAACTAGCTCGTGCCCTGGCTTTATCCCTAGGAAAATCGACAGAAACCCCTAAAGTTGATGGGGCTGATAAGTCTCCTGATGACTTGGCTGAAGAGGGAAAGGCAAAACCACCTCCTATGGATGATATCCTTGCTGTGGCAATGAAATTGTTTCAGGGTTGTGATTCAATGGCTTTCCCATTGACAGATTTACTGGGGACTCTTTGCAGCAGGAACAAGGGGGAAGATCGTTCCAAAGTAATTTCTTATCTTGTTCAACAACTAAAGCTGTGCCCACTCAACTTCTCCAAGGATAGTTGTGCATTGGGTATGATTTCACATACTTTAGCATTACTTCTTTCAGAAGATGGAACTACACGGGAAATTGCAGCACAAAATGGGGTTGTCTCCATTGCAGTTGAGATCTTGATGAATTTTATGGAGAGGACAGAGGCATCAAAGGAGCTCCTTGTCCCTAAAAGCATCAGTGCTTTACTTCTCATCTTGGATGACTTGATGCAGTCTAGGCCTAAGATATCTGGCGGTGCTGATGTGGGAACAGTTCCAGGATCCTTATCTGGTTTGTCAGCAAATCAAGCACCATCTGAAACAATTAAGGAAAAATCAGTGCCTGCTGATGCATGCAAAGATGAATCTGCTAAGGATGGTTCTGTATTTGAAAAACTTCTTGGGAAACCAACAGGTTATTTGACAACGGAGGAGAGTCGTAGAGTACTTGGAATTTCTTGTGACCTCATAAAGAGACATGCACCCCCTATTATTATGCAGGCTGTTCTTCAATTATGTGCTCGCTTGACAAAATCACACGCTCTGGCTGTGCAATTCCTTGAATGTGGTGGTATAGTTGCCCTATTTAGCCTGCCAAGAAGTTGCTTCTTCCCTGGGTATGATACCTTAGCATCTGCTATTGTTCGGCATCTTCTTGAAGATCCTCAGACACTACAAACAGCTATGGAATTGGAAATACGCCAAACACTGAGCGGAAGCAGGCATGGAGGACGTGTATTGGCTAGAACATTTTTGACATCTATGGCACCTGTTATATCCAGAGACCCAGAGGTCTTTATGAGGGCAGTAGCTGCTGTTTGTCAGTTGGAGTCGTCAGTAGGGAGGTGCATTATCATGCTATCTAAAGATAAAGATAAAGATAAAAAAGTTTCTGGGTCTGAGACTGGAGTATCTACTAATGAATGCGTAAGACTAACTGAAAATAAGGCACCAGATGCTAGTAAGTGCTCCAAATCCCACAAAAAGGTTTCAGCAAATCTTACTCAAGTGATTGATTATCTACTTGAGATTGTGTCGACTTGTCCTTCATACCATGAGGTTGATTACTGGGGAGGGAATGCCAGTGCTATGGAAGTAGATGAACCAACTAACAAAGTGAAGGGTAAATCTAAGGTTGATGAAACAAGAAAGATAGGAGCTGACAGTCTGTCGGATAAATCGGCTGCCCTTGCTAAAGTAACATTTGTTCTCAAGTTATTGAGTGATATCATACTCATGTATGTTCATGTTGTTGGAGTAATCTTGAGAAGAGATCTGGAAATGTGCCAACAGCGTGCATCTAGTCATTTTGAACATTCTGGACACGGAGGCATAGTTCATCATGTTCTGCATCGTCTTCTTCCCCTGGCAATAGACAAGTCTGCTGGCCCTGATGAATGGAGAGACAAGCTCTCTGAAAAAGCTTCATGGTTTTTGGTTGTATTGGCTGGCCGCTCTAGCGAGGGAAGGAGAAGGGTTGTGAATGAGCTTGTGAAAGCATTGTCTTCATTTAAAAATGTTGAGAGCAATTCTTCTAGTAGTAGCTTATTACCTGATAAGAAAGTCTTTGCATTTGTTGATTTGGTATATTCCATCCTGTCAAAGAATTCTTCATCTGGCAACTTACCCGGTTCTGGTTGTTCTCCTGACATTGCCAAAAGTATGATAGATGGAGGGATTGTACATTGCCTCTCAGGCATTCTTCAAGTAATTGACTTGGACCACCCTGATGCACCAAAAGTTGTGAACCTCATACTTAAGTCTTTGGAGAGTCTGACAAGGGCTGCAAATGTTAGTGAACAAGTCTCCAGGGCCGACACACTGAATAAGAAAAAGGTAAATGGTTCAATTGGAAGGTCCGATACAGTAGGTGTTGCCGCTACAGCATCTCAACAATTACAAGCTGCTGAAAATAGAAGTCCTGACCACTTACTTACCGGGAATTCTGGTTCTGAGGCTGTGCCAACAGATAATTCTCATGATGATGGTAATCAAATTGCAAACTCAAACCAGCTGGAGGGACAAGATATGGGGATTGTGGGTCCAACTTCTGATACACCTTTGAGTCTTGGGGATGATTATATGCGGGAGGATATGGAGGAAAGGGGTACCTTACCCAATGGTGAACAAATCGAGATGTCTTTTCATGTAGAAAACAGAGTAGATGATATGAATGAGGAAGAGGATGACATGGGTGATGATGGCGAGGATGATGATGATGGAGAAGATGAGGATGAAGATATAGCTGAAGATGGCACTGGTCTAATGTCCTTGGCTGATACAGATGTGGAAGACCATGATGATACTGGTTTGGGAGATGAATATACTGATGATATGGTTGATGAGGAAGATGATGATTTCGATGAGAACCGTGTCATTGAGGTTAGGTGGAGAGAAGCCCTTGATGGGTTAGATCATTTGCAGGTTCTTGGACAACCTGGAGCAGGGGGAGGGCTAATTGATGTGTCAGCTGAAGCCTTTGAAAGTGTGAATGTTGATGACTTCTTTGGAATTCGTAGGTCATTTGGCTTTGAGCGACGTCGTCAGGCCAATAGAACTTCCCATGAGAGGTCAGTTACAGAAGGGAATGGTCTTCAACATCCTCTCCTTTCAAGACCATCAAATTCTGGTGATTTGGTTTCAATGTGGTCATCTGCTGGGAGTTCATCCCGGGATATAGAAGGCCTTTCTGCTGGTAACCGTGATCTAGCCCATTTTTATATGTTTGATGCTCCTGTTCTTCCATATGACAATGCGCCAACTAATCTATTTGGTGATCGGCTGGGTGGTTCTGCACCACCCCAACTAGCTGATTTTTCTGTTGGTTTAGAGTCGTTGCGTGGGTCAGGTCGGAGAGGGCCAGGTGATGGTCGCTGGACTGATGACTGCCAACCCCAAGGTGGTGGTCAAGCTGCAGCAATTGCTCAAGCAGTTGAAGAGCAGTTCATATCGCAATTAAGCAATATTGATCATGCTCAAAATGCTTCTGAAAGGGTTTCACAGAACCTAGGATTACCAGAAATGCAGCAGGGTGATCCTGTTGTGACCACTGATAATCATCTGGAAGTAGAGGTCAGTGAAACTGATTCTCAACTTAATATTGATAACCATATAAACAATAACCACCTAGATAATCAACTAACATAACTTTATTGTTACAGGATGTAAACCCAGAGGTTTCTGCTGAACCGACAGGCGATAGTCATCAAGTGATAGAAGGTCTAGCGAGTGAGATTGGTAATGATAGCATGGAAACCGAGGAAGGAAATTATACTGGCACAGAACCGCTGGGGACAACTTCAGGTTCTATTGCTCATGATGGGGTGGCTGTTGATAGCACTTTAAATGGTCTCGTAAACTCCTCCAGTGTGCCATCTGAGGCTGAGGGTTTTGATAGATCCTCAGGACCAAATGGCCAGTCTAGTTGTCATGCAGAGTTGGTCCCTGAAGCCGATATGGCTAGTCTAGGCAATCATGCTACCTCCGGTCCAGAAAGTGCAGATGTTGATATGAGTGTTACTGATGCGGAAAGAGATCAGGTGGATTCAGGATTCCCGCTATCTGGTGCTAATCTAGAGGAACCATCAGCACAGCAAAATAGTGTGGTGGCTCAAGATGCAGGCGGGATAGATGAAAGTAGTTTGAATGGTGAGGCTTCCGATGCTAATGGTATAGACCCGACATTTTTGGAGGCACTTCCAGAAGATCTACGCGCTGAGGTTCTTGCTTCTCAGCAAGCTCAGTCTGCTCCAGCACCTACTTATGCACCTCCTAGAGTTGAAGACATTGATCCAGAGTTTTTAGCTGCTCTTCCTCCGGATATTCAAGCTGAAGTTCTTGCACAACAACGAGTGCAAAGGATTGCACAGCAATCAGAAGGACAGCCAGTTGACATGGACAATGCTTCGATTATTGCCACTTTTCCAGCTGATCTACGTGAAGAGGTCTGTTTTTTTTTTAATCTGAACCTTGTAAATCTTAATTTTGTTCTGTTAATTTACTTCTGTGGTTTGTGTCTGCTAGGTGCTTTTGACATCTTCAGAGGCTTTGTTATCTGCATTGCCGTCTCCATTACTTGCTGAAGCACAAATGCTTAGAGACAGGGCAATGAGTCACTACCATGCTCGTAGCTTGTTTGGAAGTAGCCAGAGACTAAATACTAGAGGAAATCGATTTGGTTTTGATAGACAGACAGTTATGGACAGGGGTGTTGGAGTCAATATTGGAAGGACAGCATCTTCAGTTGCTGTGAACTTGAAGTTGAATGAACTTGAGGGAGAACCACTTTTGGATGCTAATGGCTTGAAAGCATTAATCCGACTATTAAGACTGGCCCAGGTAATGATGTTATCCATCGACTTATATGACAAAATAATATAGTAGATGACTATACTCTAACTCAACCTCTGTGAATGTTTGTGCTGTGTCACTTTATGCAACGTGGAATAGGATACTTTTTTGATAAGTTAATATCTGAATACCTAAGTGTGATAGTGGAGCTAAAATGTTTCTGTATTTTTATGCTTTTTAGCCTCTTGGGAAGGGTCTACTGCAGAGGCTTTTGTTGAACTTTTGCGCGCACAATGATACTAGAGCAATACTTGTCCGGCTTCTGCTTGATATGATAATGCCTGAGACCGTGGGCACCATTGGTGCATTAACTTCAATGAATACACAGAGGCTTTATGGATGTCAGTCTGATGTTGTTTATGGCCGATCTCAATTGTGTGATGGTACATCTTGTTCTCCCCTACTTTACTGGTGATAGAAAATTCTCATCTCTTGGATCTCACAAAGATGGTTCTGCTTTATTCAGGTGTTCCTCCACTTGTATTGCGTAGGGTACTTGAGATTCTGACCTATCTGGCTACAAATCATTCTGGTGTAGCCAATCTTCTTTTCCACTTTGAGGGCACAAATATTCCAGACTTTGCATATAAAAACCAGTCAGACGGAATAAGTTTAAAAGGTAAGGATAAAATGATTGCAGGACAGCATTATACATGCACTTCTGGAAGCTCAGAGAACAAGAATGTCCCTTTGATATTGCTTCTCAGACTCTTAAATGAACCACTGTTCTTACGTAGTATGGCGCACCTTGAGCAGGTCTGTTTTATCATGTCTAGTTCACTTTGAAAAGTTATTTCATGATCAGTTTAACTCTAGTAATGCGTTTGTTGCTGCTTACTTGAAGGTCATGGGTCTAGTCCAAGTGGTGGTGTATGCTGCAGCGGCCAAAGTAGATATTCAGTCTAGTACTGAAGAAACAGCACCTCCTGTGGAAACCCCTCCTGGAAATGAAACCACCAGTGATACTCATAAAGATGCTCGTGTATTGCAAGTGGAATCTAATCAACTTGACCAAAGTGCCAGTGCTTGGAACAGCAAATCAGATCATCAGAAGAGCATCAGGACTTATGATATTTTCCTACTGATGCCTCATTCAGATCTGCGTAATCTATGTGATCTTCTTGGACATGAAGGGTACTATTTTCATTATATGATTATTTGTTAATTCTTCTTTTGATTTTTCTTAAACTTATGGCTTTTCTGAAACAATATGTGCTAGTTTGTCATTCAAGAGTTATTTTGTCTTCTCGATCTGCATTTCTATTTGTTTTTGTTGTAATTGACAGTGAAATAATATAACAATGCCAGATCATTGATTGTATCTTTTGTGAGTCAGGCTTTCTGACAAAGTTTACACGCTGGCTGGTGATGTGCTGAAGAAATTGGCCTCTGTTGCTGCTGCTCACCGCAATTTTTTTGTTTTGGAGCTTTCAGAGTTAGCCCAAAGGTTGAGCAGCTCAGCTGTCAATGAACTTGTTACACTCAGAGATACACACATGCTCGGTTTGAGTGCTGGATCCATGGCCGGGGCAGCTGTTCTTCGGGTTTTGCAGATTCTCAGCTCGCTTACTTCTGTTAGCAGTGATGGTGACAAAGCCAAAGCGGATAATGACAGTGATAAGGACAAAGTGAATAATGACGAACAGAAAGAGCATGCTACAATGTGGAAGTTAAATGTGGCATTGGAGCCGTTGTGGGATGAACTAAGCGAATGCATTAGTAAAATGGAAACAGAGTTGAATCAGAGCTCCAACTCTTCAGTTGTCTCAAACATTAGTATCGGGGAACAGATACAGGGTTCTTCTTCTGCTTCCCCTCCTCTCCCTCCTGGAACTCAGAGACTCCTGCCTTTCATCGAGGGATTTTTCATTCTGTGTCAAAAATTGCAGGCTGATAATTCAATATTACAGCAAGATCATTACGATGTGACAGCAAGGGAAGTGAAAGAGTCTGCTGGGAGTTCAGTTCCAGTATCTGTTAAAAGTGTTGATTCTTACAGAATAATTGATGGATCCATCACATTTGTAAGGTTTGCTGAGAAGCACCGTCGCCTTCTTAATGCTTTTGTGAGGCAGAATCCTGGTTTACTGGAAAAATCACTCTCAATGCTGCTTAAAGCTCCTCGGCTGATTGACTTTGACAACAAAAGGGCTTATTTTCGATCCAGGATACGGCAGCAGCATGACCAGCACCTCTCAGGTCCTCTGCGTATAAGTGTTAGACGAGCATACATTCTAGAGGATTCGTATAATCAACTACGCATGCGACCAAGTCAAGACCTTAAGGGAAGATTGAATGTTCATTTTCAAGGTGAAGAGGGTATTGATGCTGGTGGCTTGACTAGGGAATGGTATCAATTGCTATCAAGGGTCATCTTTGACAAAGGAGCTTTGCTTTTCACTACTGTTGGAAATAATGCAACTTTTCAGCCAAACCCAAATTCTGTATATCAAACTGAACATCTCTCTTATTTCAGATTTGTTGGCCGAGTGGTAATTGTCTAGAGGACCTTTCTTGATCTTGGGTTTATTTACTTATTCATCTTTCTACTTACTAGCATCATTATGCCATGTTTTTATAGGTAGCAAAGGCACTGTTTGATGGGCAACTGGTTGATGTATATTTTACTCGGTCCTTCTATAAGCATATCCTCGGCGTAAAGGTGACTTATCATGATATTGAGGCTGTTGATCCTGATTACTATAAAAATTTGAAATGGATGCTTGAGGTGAGCGTTAGTAAGAAGTGAATCACTGAATTTGTCTCAAACTCGCAAATAGTTCCTAAAGTACTTTAACTCTTCTGTCTATGCAGAATGATGTGAATGACATACCTGATCTGACATTTAGCATGGATGCAGATGAAGAAAAACACATCCTTTATGAGAAAACTGAGGTAGAGGATTAGCCTTTTTAGCTCTCTCATTTGTGATATTTCCCCCTTGTATCTAGATTATAGAGCATGTTAAATTATTTGAGATCACCAAAGGATTCTGAACTTAACTCTACAATCATAATTGTAAGGTTACTGATTATGAGCTCAAACCGGGAGGAAGAAATATTAGAGTGACAGAGGAGACGAAGCATGAATATGTAGACCTTGTTGCTGATCATATTTTGACCAATGCCATCCGGCCACAAATAAATTCGTTCCTTGATGGTTTCAATGAATTAGTACCCCGGGAACTTATATCTATTTTCAATGACAAGGAGCTTGAATTATTGATTAGTGGTCTTCCAGAGATTGATTGTAAGTTGGCAAGCCTTATCTACTTTGTCAAACAACCAACTTCTTTTATTTATGATGAAACTTCTTAACAGTTTAGATGTCTTTGCAGTGGTTGATCTGAAGGCCAACACCGAGTATACTGGTTACACAGCAGCAGCTAATGTCGTTCAATGGTTTTGGGAGGTTGTTGAGGGATTCAACAAGGAAGATATGGCAAGATTACTCCAATTTGTAACAGGAACTTCAAAGGTGATTCACCTGACACTGGGTTTAAATTCTGCACCAAGAGCATGTGTTTTCTGTCATTTCGGTGGTGTTGTGTTAGTTCTTGTTTTGACTGTTATCTGGTCCTGAAGTAGTCTGTAGTGGCTCCTTTTTTGACTAATCTTGCTTGTCCTAGTTTTCACTTCTCTTAACATGCTTTACATTTTGTATCTGGTCGATATTGGTGTCAATGGCATTATTTGAATCCATCCCCATTTGTTTTATAGGCATGCGCTACAGAGTGTTGCAATGTTCTTATTGAGGGTTCTGTTATGTTTCTTGGTGTTTATCATCTGTTAATAAATGTCTGTTTTTACGCTCTTCATTCATTTCATGCTGGTTGAGTTTTTATTTGTACAGTTTACAATGGATATATACTGATTGACTACTGGGAGATTTTGGACCATATTCCGTTAGTGTTTCTGGATGACTAATTGATGGTGTTGGTGTATCAGGTTCCTTTAGAAGGTTTTAAGGCACTGCAAGGCATATCGGGTCCGCAGAAGTTTCAGATTCATAAAGCCTATGGAGCTCCTGAGAGACTTCCATCAGCTCATACCTGGTAAATTTTTCTATTTAGTGAAATGGCTACAGGCATTGAATTGAAGATTGTATTATAATTATAAATGTTTGTGTGGGAACTGGTTTTCTGTACACTGATTGATGTCTATGGCCTCACCAGCTTTAACCAATTGGACCTTCCCGAGTACTCCTCAAAGGAACAGCTTCAAGAACGTTTACAGCTGGCAATCCACGAAGCTAGTGAAGGATTTGGGTTTGGTTAAATCATTATGACTTAATGCAGTTCTAGCCGACGGATTCTTCATTGTAATGTACATGCATGTAAGTTAATTTCTTGATAAAAATTACATGCTCTTGGCTTATATCACTGGAAATATAGAAATTTGATGAGATTTATGCTTGCAGTCATGAAGTGTCAATGTGGATCCATCTTCCCTCGAGAAAGATGAAGGTCGTTTGCGGTGGCAGAGCTAATTTCTTTTGCTTGTTCCCTGAAAGCAAGGAAGTGGTATGCGTCTATATGCCCAAAGATGACCAGACATGGGAGGATGAATTTGGTGGGAGACTGGCTCAAGACCCCTCTTTTTATTTTTATATAAGTGTTCTTGTTTCATCTATCTAGTGGTGCATATATTGGCTCTAGGGTACAATAACATAATAGTGTGATCATTTCCAAGATATTTATCTGTTGGTATTTATTTACAATAATAATTGCTAGATTCTGCCTTATAACATTGTACAGGTTTTTACTGTTTATGAAATATCTTTCAACCATTTTTGTTCTAGTATCTGAGCTGGATTCTTGAAAGTTTATTTATATATATTTTCTTTGTTGATGTGTGTAAACAATTTCTAGCTGGCAATGAAACTGCCCGTGTTTACAGTTTAGTAAAACCGGCTCAACTGTTGAGTTCGGTAAATCTATTTGGTTTTCTTTTTTTCAGATTTATGAATTTTGATTTCTAGAGTTGGAGGAACCAAAATAAAATAAAATTAGCTTATAAGCCTGCAAAAAAAAAAAAAAAAAATTGAAAATCGGTGCTTTAAGAAAATAATATAATGGAACACAGAAGTACTAAATCTGCTTCTTCAAATGTAGAAGAATAGGAAAATAAAAAAAAACATTTTCAGTCTGTTTCCTCAAATGAAAGCCTGCAGATAACGCCACCCCGATCATGGAATCTTGGAAAAAAAATTCTTTTTTCGTTTCATTATTTATGTCCTATTGAGATGAGCACAAAAATTAAAATAATTAGTGTTAATATGTAAAGTTGGGTTATAAAAGTATAAAGGAGTTGACTCACTTGTTTAGATTGATTGTGGTTCACTTATTTATTTATTTATTTGGTATGAGACATGTCATAACCAAAAAAGATAAGTAAGACATAAATAATAGGATGGAGAAAGTAGTACTAGGTAATAATGTGTAACGGTCCGGTTCGGTTATGTTTTCCATGCATTTTAGGAACCGAACCAAATATATATAAATGGCTCGATTTAGTTATATTCGAAGTGTATTTAAGATTCAAAACCGAACCAAACCGAACCGCTTATAAATGGCTTGGTTCGGTTCGGTCCATCGGTTCACATATTTATATTTTTTTTATTTTTTAAATCACAATGCAATCGAAGAACTCATTGAAAATTAAACTAAAAATAAAAGAATTGATGTTCTTACATGAAAATTAAGAATAATGTATGAAATGTGCTTTAATTCGTGAATTACAACTTATAATTATAGAGATGTTACTCGTTTCGAACTTATAGTAATAGGGTTACTACTTGCTTTTCCCTTTTTTATATGGAGTATATATTAAGGTTAATCTTGAAACAAATCATATCATAAGTTATTTCTTTCTCGATATAATTATCTAAATT
Organism: Lavandula angustifolia; assembly: GCA_028984105.1. NCBI lineage: Eukaryota > Viridiplantae > Streptophyta > Magnoliopsida > Lamiales > Lamiaceae > Lavandula > Lavandula angustifolia. The sequence continues at coordinate 10,904,455 of CM054810.1, forward strand.
TATGAATCTTCTCATTTAGGAAAAAATAAAAACACAAAAAATAAACTAAATAGATAATCGGTTCGGTTCGGTACAAACCGCTCATAAATATTTAAAATCACGAACCGAACCGTTTGTAACCGTTTTCTAAAAAAATAAACGGAATCAAACCACGAAACCAAAAGGAATCATATTTTTTGATTAGGTGTAATTCAATCTCATCAGTTTCGTAGTTCGGTACCTAAAATAGTAAAGTAATTCGATCAAAAGAAACACGCTGTAGCAAATATCTTTAAAATAATAATAATTGAAGGCAACAGCATTGGATAGGACGGTGCAAGTTGCACAAACAGGCTGGATGAATTGCCCAATGAGAGAAGAATTGAAATATTATTAACTTAATAAATACTATTAAAAAATTATAGTAGTGCCACAGTTTAAGTTGTTCAACTATCACTAATTTTTTCTAACCAAACTCAAGCTGTAAATATAAATATTTCATACTAATTCGTATTCCCTTTTCCCATATTTTCTTTAGTTTTATTTTATTATTTATATGAAAAAGACTGTAGTTTGTAGTACTAGTATTTACTAGTAGCATACAAATAGTGTAAGAAATGGAGTATTATACTAATTCCAGTGCACGTCTTGCTAACCTTATTATTATTTATTAAATAATATGTATATATATTGTCAGTCTATTTACTTGGACGACTAAACCCATCTCTCTCTACCTTTATCTTTCTCTCTTTCTCTCTCTACAATTCATTGCTCAGCTCATTTCTCTGCTTTGGAATATCTCTAGCTGAGGATTCATGTCGGTATGCAATCGAAATTCATATACGGTTCTTGTTCATTAATGGATTATGTGTTGATTGGATTTCAGTCGGATTGCGGTCCTTTCTTTGCATCGCCAGACTTTTTTTATTTTGCTTCCAATTTCGTGCGTTTTGATTGATCGTTTTGTATGGGGCTACGGTTCTGGGAGTTGGGTGAGATTTTACTGTTTATTTCTGTAAATTTGGCTGTTAACTGTTGCGATTGGATTCTGATTTTTCTATTATTATCGGATTTTGATGTACCGTAAATCCTTTGCTTATGGCGTTCTTCCAGTGACTCAAAGGAACTCTTCGCTATTAATAGTTGCAGCTTTTGACTTACTATTATCTGATAAAGGAAACATAAGTAAAATCGAATCGTCAGAATAAAAATAATAACTACTGGGATTATATTCCTGGAATTGTTGCTATATTCAACTGATTAGTTTTTTTAAATGAGAAATCTGATCGGTGGATTTGGTTATAAATGTTATTTCACTTTGATCAATGATTTTTTTTGGCATTTTATTCTGGTTCGGTTGTCTAGCTTAGTATTTACTATTTCGCTTTATGATTTGCAAACTTTTGAATATATTTCCAATTCGGCCAATCATTTTTCTGCTTATTAGAGTTGTCTACTATTTAGTAGGTTATGCTCTATGCAAGACTACTGGTACAGTGCATTCAAGTAAAAAGGGCTCTACTATTACTTCTGCTTTCCTTGCAACAACATGTTGGATTTCAACACACTTTAATGGTGTTCTTATGTCCTTCGCTATATGAGTGTATTTGATTGGTCTGTTTGGTGTTATTGTTATTTCTAGTAACAGCGTAATCCCTTTCTCCATTAAATGACTCCCTTCTCCTAAGTTTTTTTTTATGTCAGTTGGAATATGAATATGGTCTTCTGAGGGTGATTATGGGTATGGTTTTTTATGGTTTTTTTTTAGTCATGCCAGCCTTATAATTACATTTAGGGGAAGCTTGATAATTACAATGTAATGAGAACCGGTATGAGTAGAGTATGAAAATGAGTGGAAAAGGTGGATTTCATCCCCCCTCCCCCATGTTTTTTGTGTGAGGGTGGGTGGGTTGGTTGGGGGATGATCCATTGCCACTTTTGGAGTGTGGAAGCGCTTGTGGGAGAATCATTCGTCCCACTAAGCAATCCTGTTTTCTAAAGACCCGTAACAATCACCCCATTTGTTTGTAATATCTGCTAGACTGTTATTTTGGTTAAAGTCTTTGTATATGCAGTTCTTACTACATCCCATATTTATTTGTTTTCTGCCAATATGGTAGGTTTATACACAATGAGTATTAAGAAATGCCAGTTGGAGCTATTCTGTAGTTAGAAAGACTAAGTTATATTTGCTAAATGTCTGCCATATGAAATGAGCCTGAAACTACTCTTCATACAATCATGCTATAGGGAATTATAGTAGCATGATTGACTTTCGAATTATCTCATTGGTTATTTGCTCAGTTTGCAATATGCATTCACATTTTGCTCAGCTCGTAATTCATTTTATCTCAGAAACTTTTTCGAAGTTAGGAGTTAAATGGATGGATGGTGACAAGAAGGCGAATCTTTTGTTGCTTGTAAAGTTCATATAGGAATATGCATCATTTTAACATACCTCACCAAGTTGAACCAACTTTTGGTTGTACCTTGTTGTCTATAAACTGACACTTTTATGTCCTTTCAAGGAATGCTTATCATTTGACATGACATGTTTAAGAAAATACGGTTTTTTTGTCTAACTGATCTTGTATTGCGACTTCATGGTTCCTTATTTTCTTCACGCCATCCAAATTATTCTTGTAAATTTGTTGCCTACATCTGTGCATGGTTTTTTACATCGTATTTGTGGGCATATTCTGTCTGTGAAACAACAGTCTGCCAAAAAGTCGGAAGTAGTTATAATCAGTGTGCTAGAAATTTAGGTCATGTATTTCCCAACAAGTTTTTTCTCTGAACATTTATTTTTATCTGCAGGAGAAGGGGCGGCCATTGCCAAAGTTTGGTGAATGGGATGTTAACGATCCTGCTTCAGCAGAGGGATTTACTGTAATATTTAACAAGGCCCGTGATGAGAAAAAGACGGGTGGAAAACCAGATTCTCCTACAAAGGTGGATTCAAATACAAATTATGGAGCAGAACCTATAAAACCTCATGGTGTAAGTTGCTCTTCATGTCAATAAAGATATCTATCAAAGTTTGGGCATGTGTGCTGGTAAATATATAATATCCTTGCATTTTGCGGCTTGTTGCTTGTGAACTGTGACTCTCTTCATGCTTCATCCGTGTCTGTCTAGTTATTTAAAGTTTAGCATGCGATTGGGATGTGGTTTTGTCGTGGTCTGAAACCAGTGGCGAAGCTACAGTCACGCGACTCGAGTCAGTTGACCCGGCTCAAATATTATCATATATATTTTGTAGTAGAACAAATCAATTAATTGTGTCATAATGCAGTAGTAATGCCTTCTCTTCTATCTAGGAGGTCCCGAGTTCGAAGCTTTTTGCTCCCATTTCATGTTTTTACTCCTTTTACTTATATTTGGTCCCCTTTTCGTTCACTTTTTACTCCTTTTACTTATATTTGGTCCCTTTTTTCATTCACTTTTATTTCTTACTTGATTTTTGACCCGGCTCAATTTATTCCTGGCTTCACCACTGTCTGAAACTGATATGTAACTTGTTTGAGTTGCAGAAAAAATGGTTTTGCTGCATGCAGAGCCCAAGCGCACATTCTTGACCATGTGTAGGCCAAAAATGTAGAGTGCATATTTGATAAAAGGGCGCAGAGATTGGAGGTGTAAAACTGCGTTCGCCTTGTCGATTTTCCGAACTTGATATAAACATATTGTGTGATCTGTTGTGGATCGTGATTACGCTTCTTGTTTTTGTGCTATTTCTGACATGTAAATTATTTGCTGGTAATTCCCATTTCTACTATTCTCTCTCAAATATACACCACATTTCTCCAATTAATATTTTTATTTTATATTCTCGACTTGACAAAATTCATACTTACAGGGAATCGTAGTCAATATTTTAGGAAAAACAGAAGCTAAATAGCAGAATTAATTTCCTGAAAATGTGAGCTAAAAGTACTAATTATATATGAGATAATGGAGCTTTTGTATAAGTTGAACAACATCAAACTCTAGATGCTCCAAGCTTTCTCTCAAATAAGCGGCGCAACACGTAGACTTGCAAGCTGCTGGCTAAAACTAAAGCAGCTGATTCAAACAACGCTTTATGAATTGCACTTTTGCTCATTCTCTCATTCACTGAAACCCAAAAAAACAACCATACCCATTACCTCATAAACACACACACACATATATATATATATATTTATATATTGGACATAAAAAATATAAAATGAAAAGACATATAAACAGATTACCTATAGCCTGACGATCAGTTTGAGCCTCAAGCCAGTGCTGCTCGAACTGAATATTGTACAAAGCTTCCTCTAGTTTCCCAATATGCTCAAAAAGAGGTTTGAAATGCTCTGCATATGTCAACCAATTACGCTCCCAAACTAAATATCCCAAATGAAACTACAGGAGAGAGTGTGTGCACGCGTGTGACAATGTGACAGAGAGAGAGAGAGAGAGAAACACAAATCACCATCTTTAGCATGCTCATCATGGTACAAGAAATGGCCAGCATGTACATCAAAATCTATAGTTTCATGATAAGGGGACTTATTAGTGAAACAAAACCGGTGGACTCCTTGATGATAAGCCACAAACTCGTGTTTGTCACTTGTCTTGGCGCGAATGTCGTGGATCTGTTCACCATTTGGGCCCTTAACCTGGTAATTTCGTTATGTTTGTAATTCCAGGTTTTTTTTAGCTTCTAATATCAAATAGTCCAAGGATTAATAGAATCAAAGAATTCAATAAGAGATTTACCACAAGGTCCACGCCATCTTCACTGTAATGCCATGAACCCTCGGATTTGATCACCACAAATGAGAAATGAACGGTGTTCCCATACTCCACCTTATGAGAGAAGCACTCCTCTCTGTCTATCACAAATCTAATACCAAAAGCCCCTCCTAAACTGCCTAAAATTACCATTAGTGTCACTGCTGCAATTGGAAGCCCCATCTGCAACCCAATTCCAAAATATGATCAACTTTATTTGGTGAAACAAGGGAAGGAGAAAGGAGATATATAGTCATGAATCTTGTGGCTTCTTAAATTTAATGAGATTTAATTTAACAAACTAGATATTATGAGAAAGAAGAAGTTGCATAATAAATACATAGTTCTATTTTCCTATCATTTACATACATGTCGCAATTCAAAACACCCGGCCTAGAATTTTTGGAAAATAATTGTTGAGATTAGATCATGGTGTTTGAAATCAGCTTGGTAACAAGAGACCACAGTTAACTATTCAAATGAATGACAATAAAAAACTCTCATAATACAAAGCGTTGTGATAAATTTCTAGAGGAAAATTCCCGATTCCTATGATCCTCTAGATAAAACTATTTAAAATTCTAGTTTATTATTAAGCAAAAGATTGACATGCTTATCTATAATCCACAACGCCACCTTCATCTATCTGCACAACTGATTTGTCATTAAAAATGAAGGAGAAATAAACTGTTTCTAGATATTGGTTAATAACCTGAATTACAGTTTGTTATATACTGTCAATGTAATTAATTAGACGACAAATAAAATATAAACCATAAAATTGGTATAAAATATTGGAAAATGTAACGTTTATTATGCACAATACAGAAAGAAAGCAGAAGTTTCTCTATCAAAAGAATCTGACAACACCAACTTAAGAAATTGTAAGAATAAACCAGCTAAAAACAGAGTACATTTATGGTTTAGTTCAAGAACCCCTATATGGCTATATCCAAAAAAAATAAAAAAAAATTCCGGGCTCCCAAAAATCAATCAACCAAACTTCTTACTAATGGGTATAGCAGATAATAAACGAAAAAAGAACAGTCTGGTAGGAAGGCCAAAATCGCTCCTTTCCGAATTCATCCAAACTCAATAAAATCCAGTCGAGATAACAATATCGATCGCATAAATTCGAAAATCATAAATCACATTAGAAACATCGATCGAAATTCGACGAGATTTTTGCGGAAAATTAAAACGCACCTTGTAAATTGGAACGCGAGGTTTTCGAGCACTGTAGATGGTGGACTTTGTATGTGTGTATATTGTGTATAATGATGAAGCGGGGTAAATTACCAATGACATGGTTTTGCCAACTACAGCCAATGAGAAGTTGACATGTATGCTTATATTGTTATTCATGTTTAATATCTTTACACGGATGTATTTCAGGAAAAAGAAAATACACATTACAATTCAAAAATTATTTAAATGTCAAAGTTAATCGCGTGGAGGCTTACGGATACATATGTTTATTTTAGTTTATGAATGAATTGGCTTGTTTGGTTAATGAACAGTTTTGAAATATTGCTTTAAAATAATAAATATTTCATGATATTATTTATCCAGCAACTTTTTCTTTACTACGGAAAACATTCATCTTTATCGGTTGTCACAGACAGATGCAAGATTTTAATCAAAGATGGAAAGATTATAAAAATATATATAGAATGCCAAATGTATTTGTATCTTTTCTTTTTAAAACTTCTCGCATATAATTACATATTTGTTGTAAATATATTTTATATATATACTTACTATATATTGTGATGACCATGTAAACCCTAAAAGCCCATGAGCCCATCTTGTACTCTATAAATAGAGGTCTCCACCTTCATAATAATACACATCTATTTTCTCTTTCTCTCTATTATTCTCTCATTCTATTTAGTTTATAACACGTTATCAGCACGATTGTTCTATTATTATTACGTTTTCCAAAAAGTGATTTATGAATGATAGATCAATTTGAGCACTAACTCTCATACTCAGATGCCGAAAAAAAAAGGAAGAGGGAGATATTCCACGTTTCTTAAGCCGCCAATAAGGTAAAACAAATTTTCTTGTTCGTAAGATATTGGAATTCGGTATAAATTTAACATCTTTGTCGTTCATAATTAATAATGAATATCAAAGTGCTGCAAGATTATTATTGATGGATATGGTTGAAGATATATTATCCATGAATATGATGGCCAGATTTATGCGTGAGATTTCCTATCTTAATTTGATGGATATGGTTGAAGATATATTATCCATGAATATGATGGCCATATTTATGCGTGAGATTTCCTTTCTTAATTTCCAATTCTATTGCTCTACATATATTTATTGTGGCAAAATTGTGTAGCACAAGTAATATTTCTGAAGAATATTACACGTTGTTGGTCCGGAGACGAAAAGTCAGGTGTAGAGGGGGGGGGTGAATACACCTGAGCTCTGTTTCTTTTTCTCGGTGAAGGTCAGTAGAAGGCGATGTTTGCAATCGATGAACAGTGCCAAGTAAGCCTTCGATCACTGGGGTCAAAGTGAGTCAGCTTCTGAGCTCTTCTACTGACTGATGTCAGTATTACGAAACTCAGTCGAAGACTGTAGTGCGGATAAGTGTTAGGCCCGGAGTCGTCTCTTTTGAAAACGCGTTTTTGCAAGTTAAAACTTTTAGGCGTGCACTTTATAAAAATACGTTTTATGCAAACTTATGATTTTCAAGTCGGTTGAATGCAATGCAATAAAACAGTAAATGAACACAAGCGATTTAACGTGGTTCGGATACGCAAGATCCTACGTCCACGGTCCCGAACAAGGCGGGAGAACTTGTTGATTATTACGAGCAAGCCTCGGCGGGGATCTTGTCGGCTTTGGACGGTTCCCTCTAAGTTATAGTCCTTAGCGACTTTACAATCCAAACCTAAGTTTAGAAGGGAGGGAATATTCTCCAACCGAGAAGGAGTTCTTACAACAAGAACAATTCACTAAATGTGAACTCCTTCGGATCTAAGCTATGAATCTAGCAATGAGCTTAGTCTAGAGAAGATAGGGATCAAAGTGCTCTAGAGAGATGAACTACAAGAAGTGTTCTATGAAAACTAGTTCGTCTCTCGGATAAGCTTGAAGGTTCTAGAGCGTTGTGAGTTTGAATGATTTCCCTTGATTTCGCATATATTCCTCTTTTCGAAATCTTCAAATCCTTCTCTATTTATAGTTGTGAGTTGTGACATATGTCCGTTGGAGACGACGATGCCACGTGTCACAAGCGTCCAAAGAAAACGGCCACTATTCAACTTTGTTGCGGCGGGGGCGGTTAATGCGGCTGTTCATGAGAGCGACTTTGCTTGTGTAGAGTAGGTAAGCGTTGTCGGCTTCTCATTGGTCGAGGTTTGTAGTTGGTGAGTGTCGAGTTGACCGTTCAAACTACCTCGTATGTCTTCTGCCGAACATTTGAAGGGACTTTTAGTCTTTGGGTCGCTTTCTATCGGATACGATATTTGAAAGTCTGTCTTCTTCGGTCGAGTCGTCGACCGATAAAGTGAGCTTCGATAGTCGGTTGGTCGATTGCGAAGGTATACTTTGCTTGCACTTGGTTCTTCTACGATGACCATCGGCTTGTAGAGAATGCTTCTGCGAGGTCCGGTCGGTGATGCGGGATCTTCAACTCGAGTTTGATATCAGCTGGCGACGAAGAATGCAAGCGATTACACTGATGACGTGGGGTTCTGAAAAGTATCTTCAGCATAAGATCAGTTCAACAACTACCCCGTACAGGACTTAGACAAAAATAATAAGCATTACATCTAGTCTAACCTTATACATCGGCCTAATCCTATCGACACACTAATCTACTGATATCGGCTCGGTTTTGGGATCTTCAATTCCATAGTACTACTATGATTTCCCCCAATTTCTTTTAACCATAGATCAGCTGAGTATCAATCTACTGACTCATATCCAACAATTTCCCCCTAATTGATGATGCCAAAACCTCTAGACTTTAATATCTATCAAAGATACTGTCCTACTGACAACAATTTCCCCCTTTAAACTTCTGAGAAAAAAAAAAACTGATAATCATAAACGAACTTCGGCGGTGAGAGCATGGCAAGATCGAGAAACGATGTGAGTGTGTGTCGAGATCACTTAGTGATCGGTTGTTGTAAACACAAAGACAAAGGCTGAAAGACAATGAGTAATTGTCTAGCAAGCAGAGGAACTGATATATATATCAAGAATTACAGAGTTCCTATGCTATTACAAAAGATGAGGAGAAAATCACTGCTGCTGCTTCTTGAACTTCTGCGTTTTCTTCTTGAAGTCAGTGGATTTTTCCTCGGGAGGATCCAGGTAATAGTATTTATACACTCTAGCTCGAATCTCCTGGATCTCCAAGTTATCATCCGGCCTTTACGGGAGCAGGGCTCGGGCTGCAGGCGGCTTCCTCCACTTCTCTTTCTATGTCCTTAGTGCTCAGCAGTCCATTAGCAAGTCTCGGCGGTGGAATACGTCGGAAAGCTGGGGCACGGAAGGTTACATTCTGTGATTCCATGACTTGCTTCAGCCGTTCACAGAATTCAACATTAAATCTCGTAATCAACTCCTCAAAGAGCTGATCGGCTGGGCAGTCAAGTGGGTAAATGCGCCATACGTAGTAGCCTTTGATAAAAGTTTCTTTCAATCTCTCCCAATGTTCATTCATATCAGCCGGCACCCACTTATCCACATGCTTGAATCGGTTGTTGCTTGATGTGGGGGCCCCCGATGAACTTAGATCCTCTCGGGATCCGCCTTCTCGGATCGGTTCTTTGGTTTATCGAGATAGGCTTTTCATTCTTGCCGGGTCGGCCATCCTTTTCTTCTCACGGAGAGCGGCTTTGCTCTAGTGTCTCCTCGTACCGAGACTCGGTCCTTGCGCGTCGCCTCCCGGGTCGTTTGATCTTACGCTATCCGCTCGGGTGTAAGAGTAGATATGGGAATACTACGAGCAATGGCTTTGATTTCGATCGGAAGAGCCTTAGCAAATTCTTCTTGGGCTTTCTTCTTTTGCTCTTCGACTTGTATTAATGACCTTTTTCTTTCCTTTGCCCACGACGGCTTTGCCCTTAGGCTTTTCATTTGCTTCGTTTGCCTCCTCTAGCCGACGCTCCCGGTCCAGCTTGTCTTGCGGCTCTTGGGCTATTCCGAGGTCGAATGCCTCTTGCTCCGCTTTTGATTTAAACTTCTTGATCGGGGGAGGAAGGAGTAGTGGATTCGATAGCGATTTCCTTCCCCGACCTCTGCGGAAGCTGTTGAGACTCTTCTTCTTCGGTGGCTCTTCAAGGAATTGAGCGATTTCGTCTATGTGCACGGTGAAGAGGAGATGGGGGTGGCTTGTAGTGGGAAATCAAGGAGAAGGACCTCGGTAGATGTACCTTTACGAGTAGGTGGTCCCGCCTCCGGAGCCTGTTCCCCCCCGAATCTCTGCGGTGAGGGCTCTGCTGGCTGAGGAGGGTCCTGCCTCCCGAGCTTCGTCCCTCGAGGATCCGGACGTCGGTGTATCCGTATCGGGTTCATCTTTCACAATATCTTCCCCCCTTTTTGGCATCAGCAATATTCGCCGGGGAGGTGCGGATAGCTTTTACGTCTCGCTCCAGTTGTGCGCGAGAATCTTTGATGCGGGTAAGCGTGTCATCAAAATCAGCGACCAAGTTACGGTAGTTTTCCCAGTCTTTCTCTCGATCGGCTCTAGATTTCTTCAAGCGAGCGGGCCGACTCCTCGACGGAGTTTCGTCAGAGCTTGATCATTTGATTCCGTCATTTCTTTACGAATGGCTTTCAAGGCCTCACTTTGTTGCTTGATGGCACGTTTGAAGAGAGGTGGTTGCTATCTTGTTTCTCTCATCTATGAAGCCTTGAACTGTTTTTCATGGCTTGAGTCAGCTTGCTCAGAAAGTTTTATCTTTGAGCGGCAAGCGATCGACTCGTGGCCGATAAATCGGCCTTTTGAGCACTTAGGGCCTCGCTCAACTATCTCCTTGAAATTTGGTCGAGAAGCCTCTTTAGGAGTTGAGATGTCGGCGGCCAACTTACTTAGAACTTCGTTCGAGCCTTGGTGTACTTCTCCCATTTGAAATGAACATCTTTGGCTAGGAGTCGATTTTTCTCACCTTGGCGTTTGATAGCCCTCGTTGACGAAACGTGAGGACACGGAACCGATGGGTTGTATCCGATAAGAGCCGGTTCCGAGCCTCTGCTCGGAGAACGAGATCAACTGCTCCCTCTTGTACTTCCGGAGCGGTTGTAGCCTCCCCGATGGGATTATGGGTGGTGTTGGGCTCTTCTCTTGGGGAGTTTGTCCCTCTGCAGATTCTCCCCGATCCGCTTCCTTGGGTTTGCCATCCATCTCCTCATCTTGATCATCATTATCGCCTTTATCGGAAGGTGGAGATGGGGGCGGAGCTGTTTCGATCGGAGCTCTCAAGCTCGATAAATAGAGCATTGCGGCTCTCAAATCTTCGAAAGACGCCACATCGGTGGCTCTCCGAATCCAATCTTGGCTTGGAGCTCTTGCTCCTCTGTCGATAGCTCATCCGGTGACTCTCTGGGATTTGGCAAAGTCAATAAGAATGTCCCGGTGCGAGAAACCTTAAGAGCATCCGAGCTCTTGTCCTTCTTGCTATTTCAACCGGATCTGCGTGCTCGGCAATTTCGGTATCTCTTGCTTGAATCTCAGTGTAGCACGCAATGATCGAGTGGTGTCGGTTGTTGTCCACTCAGGCGGTAGGTTCGGGTGACGGTTCCCTCTTGTCGGACTCTGTTTCCTCGAGGGCGATTACTTGGACTTTGTCCTTGATCGTCGCTCCCTCGATTCCGGTATCGAATCGAGTAGTTGCTCCTCTTGAGTAGGAGGAACCGGCTCAATAAAGGTAAGTGGGCGAGCCAGCTGTGACCTCAGCAGGTCGATTCTTAGCCAACCTCCTCTTCTTTGGTACTTGGATAGATGGGGGGCGGAAGCGGACGCAGGCTCTCTTAGGCTCGGGCGGTCCCTTGCCTATGGATTTCTCGGCTCCGGCTTTCGTGCGGAATTTGATAGACTTCTTGTCAAAGTACTTGGAGTCCTCAAAGGCGAGTTCTCAACAGTGAGTTCCTCACGAACTATGCATTCTATCGGAACAGACATCTTTGTTCCGAATAGAAGTTTACCCACACTGGCTATCCTCCTCTCGCCAGTGGGTAATGTGGTGAACTTCTGAGCATGTGCCTTCATCTGAGTAGTATAATACTCGGCCCAGTTCACTTCAACCCCATCGTCTATTGCCATCATCAGCTGAATCCTAGGTTTGGACAGTTGATCATATGATCCAGCTGAACTTGTCGAAATGTGCGATACCACGTAAGCTAGACCTCATGCTGAGGTAGCAACATATTCCTCGGTAAAGCTGTTTTGAACGCCACATCCTTGCATCCACAGAATTTCTGCACATATGCGTTGATCTCCTTCTCCTTGTATCCAATCGGAGAAATGCCGGAGTTGGGAAGATCGAATGAGAGAGCTAGAGCATCTTGAATATCGAAGGTAAGAACAGTGACTCCCACTCATCTTGATCGACTTCCTTCGATAAGAGAAGGACGATTCCTCTCCTCCCGATGCTTAGAGATTTCCGGTTGAAATAAACTTCGGCGACATTGTCGAGGGAGATAAGCACGGGGGTGCTTCGAAACCAGGCATCTCCAACCACGAACGCTCCAAAGCGTCAAACACGGGTTCAAGGAAAGAGATCTCCACTTGGCGGAAGGCCAAGGTAGGTTCAAACGAGAATCCTGGAGGCTACAATCTCCTCAATGTTATCCGGAGTTTGAACGTTCGCCATTGAAATCCGCAAAAACAACATATTAGCACTTGAAAATAGAGTAAGTTAGTAGTTGCTAGCGGACATCGATACATTACCGTGTATAAGAGCTTTAAGAGATGCGAAAGCAAAGTTGTTTAGGAGATTTGGATAAGAAAACAAGGTTGCGAGATAAGCTCTTTGAGAAAATGAAGAATGGCGAAAAATGAGGAGTTGATAGAAGATGAAAGATTTTGTATATTTCGTTTGATCTTCGGTTTGAATCGCACGGTTCAAATTTAATCTTTCAAAATCAAGGGGCGGCTAAGATTAAATGTTATAAAAGAATGATTACAATAGCCGCCAAAAATATAGATATACGTAATAAAGCTAATGGAGAAGACATGCATTAAATGCGCGACGAGAGCATTAATTACGCGGGCGAGGAGTCCTGTCGACCTTTCCTCAAACCTTAAACATAATAAATGGTAAGGAATAAATGCTCCTAGGCAACCGAATGCAAGCGGCCGATGCATTAAATGCGGCATGCTTCGAACAAATTAAGTAACGATACTACGCAAACCTCTTGGTTTGAACTTATCAGTGGTTACCATCATTTATTAGGAGGATGGTTGTGCTTGATGACCATGTTCTCCCTTGTTGTGTACGGTGTGCATCTCCCAACCGAGTCTATGTACTAAGTTTTCGACTTGTCGTGCTTGATTCCATACTTGATACACATTGTTGCTAAGTATATTATTATCGGTAGTCGGCTTCTCTTGACTTGTCTCGATAGGATCTAGCGAGACCTAGCTCAGCCGATAGTTCTCCGAACTTTGTTCTCGGCTAGTGGTTTGGTCGGTATATATCGCCCTTTGCTTGTCGGTATGGATTTTCTCCATCCTCGATGTCCTTCTTTTCGACATGGTCTCCGATGAAGTGGTGTCGGATGTCCACGTGCTTGCATACGGTATGTAGAACCGGGTTACGAGTTATAGCTATTGCCTTTGGTGGAGTCACGGTAGATGGGCACTTCATCCTCGAGTTATACCATAATCTCTCAATTGCTATCGAAGCGAAAGGATGCGGGCACGACAACTTCCTGCGGCCATGTACTCGGCTTCGGTAGTGGACGTAGCTACCGAGTGCTTGTTTCTTTGAAAACCACAATATCGACTTGCTTTGCCTAGGAACCGACATGTTCGGAAGTTGATTTTCGATCTATCCCGCATCTCGCATAATCGGCATCGAGAATAACTTTGTCGGTATTAGATTATCATCGGCGGGATACCATAACCCGACCTCGGGTGTTCCTCTTAGATATCGCGAGAATCTTCTTCGGCGAGTCTAGATGACTTCGCTTGGGATTCGCTCTGAAATCTTGCGCATACACCTACAAGCATAAGTTATGTCGGGTCGGCTAGTTGTTAAATAAAGTAAAGAACCAATAATAGCTCTATAATCGGTAGAGTTAACGAAGCTCCCTCTTTGTCTAGATCGATTTTAAAGTTCGTGTTCATGGGGATCTTGGTCGGTTTCTTTGGAATCACGGCCGAATCTTTTGAGAAGATCTCGAGTGTATTTGGCTTGATTGATGAAGATTCCTTGGCTGATTGTTTTACTTGAAATCCAAGGAAATAATTCATCTCTCCCATCATGGACATCTCGAATTTCTCCTTCATCATCTTCTCGAACTGGCGACATATGACTTCGTTTACAGGCCGAAAATGATGTCGTCCACGTAGATTTGCACCGGTAGAATGTCATCTTCGACTTTATGCTTTGAATAGGGTGCGATCTCTGTCCCCTTTGAAAACCTTTTACGAAGTAGAAAGTCGATAGGGTATCATACCAAGCCACGGGTGCTTGTTTTAACCCATCTGAGCTTTCCTAAGTCTCGTACACTCGATGTCCCTGCTGAAAGCCGGGCGGTTGTTCCACGTAGACTTCTTCCTTCGATGCGCCGTTCGGAAAAGCTGACTTCACATCCATCCGATATACCTTAAATCTCGATGTGTTGCATAAGCTAGGAAAAGACGAATGGCTTCCAATCGCGGCGACCGGAGCAAATGTTTCATCAAAGTCAATTCCCTCTGCTTTATTGTATCCTTTAGCAACTAGTCGAGCTTTATTTCGACAATGACGTTGTTTTCATCTCGCTTGTTCTTGAAGACCCACTTAGTTCCAATCACGTGCTGATGTACAGGTGCGTCGACAAGCTCCCAAACTTCATTTCGACGAACTGGTTCAGCTCTTCTTGCATAGCAATGACCCGGTCGGCATCTTTAAGTGCGTCCTCTATCGATCGAGGTTCTTACGTAGACGAGAAAAACAAGAGTAAAGTGAGCTTTCTCCTTGATTTAATCTTGATCTCGTCCTTATAGTTGCTTGATGGATCTCCAATGATAAGATCCGAAGAATGAGCATCGAGCCACGAACGCTCGAGTCGGGCTTCTTCTTCGATACCACTTCGCACGGTCGGTAGGTGTATTAGGCATTTCGGTAGTCTTGTTTTGTGGTAGTAGTAATTCGAGTAAGAAGGTTAGGATCCACCGAGTTTCCGGGTTCGGGGCATTTAGCTCGGGAACATTAATCGTTCCCCCCCGAGTTTATATTCTCGGTAGAGGTCTCGGTTACCACGGGGGCTTCCTCATCGACCGAGGTTACTCGTTGTTGATTACGTTCGATGGAATCAACTAGGTTAGCTACATTGCTTGTTGGTGAGTCCGAATTTCTTCATCTTCGACTCATCATCCCAACAATCTTTGGATCTTTTCGGCTTTGTCATTTAGTTCGAGATCCCGTAGCTTCTTTGCTGACATCCTCGAGTGCTTGACTTTGTATCTTTCCTGTTCTCGGTAACAAATTCATCAAAAACACCATGAGGGCTTTCCTCCACGCAAAGAGTTCGATAGTTAAAAACTCCGAAGGCTTTATCTTGACTTCGGGAGTATCCTAAGAATACTCCTTGATCGATTTGCTATCAAAGACCTTCAACTGATCTTTCCCATTGTTGTGGATAAAGCAAGGACAGTCGAAAACATGAAAATGATAAATAGAAGGAATTCTCCCTTTCCACGGTTCGTATGGCGTCTTCATGTGTTCTTTGTGTCGGTAGTGATCGATTCCGAGTGTAACGGGCGGTGTCGGTAGCATCGGCCCAAAACTTTGAGGGTAGTCCGAGAATCTGCGAGGAGCGTTCTTGCTTTGCTTCTTTGAGAGTTCTGTTCTTACGTTCGGCAAGTCCGTTCTGGCGAGGGGTGCGCGCGGTGATGTCTCGTGCTTGAATTCCCTCTTTATCGCAGTATGTCTTAACTGCGAGTTTAGAAACTCTGTTCCTCGTACGAGCGTATCTTCTTAATCTTGATGTTCTTTTCCACATTGAGTTTCTTCAGTAGATTAGGTAACTCAGTCTGAACATCAGATTTGTTGGCGATGAAGATGACCCAAGTATATCTCGAGTAGTCGTCTATGACGACGAGGGCATACTTCTTGCCTCTTATAGTCAGCTGGAGAGACGGCCCGAATAAGTCCATGTGAAGCGGTGAAGGATTCCATCGGTGGAAGGTGACGGAATAGGTGGATTGCTACTCTTTGTTTGCTTTCCCTTCGGCACGCTTCACAATTTCCGTCTTTGATAAACGATTCGTTGGGCAGTCCTCGGACTTTAGAGTTCTTGACAAGCTTGTTCATGGTTTTGAAGTTCAGGTGGCTGAGTCTCTTGTGCCATAGCCAGCCTGACTTATTACCTGATTTAGTACGTGCGAGCAAGCAAGCCTCGGGTTACTGCGGTATTCCGGTTTGCAACATAGATGTTCTTCCTCCGCGAACACGATAACACTTGTTTTCCCTGTAGATTTGTCAACAATATCACGAAACCGGCGTCAAAGATTACTCTGTTAAGATTATCACGAGAATTGGTGACCGAAAGGAGATTATGTTGAAGTCCTTCAACATATGTTACTCTTAGGACCGTGGCGGTCCCAATGTTCGGCGTTTTGTATCCCCTTGTGTAGCCTTTGGAATTGTCACCGAATTCATTGCGGGACCATCTTCTTGTACGTAGTTGGTCGGCGAGCTCTTACGGTAAGTCATGTGTCTCGAGCGGCCGGCTTCCACTATCCACGGGTCCTTATGCACTCGCAAAAACGAGGCATTTTTAGGTACCCTTTGGTTCGGTTGGGTCCTTACGGGTTAGTGGGTGATTTCGGAACCCGGATCTGTCTCGGGACCTTAGAAGTTCCAGACTTCTTCTTCGAACCTTATCGGCTTTCTTCTCCACGAGGACTTGGAGATCTTGACTTTCTGCTGATAATTTTGGGTTCGGGAGCTTTCTTTTACGAGTCTTAGCGCTTCTCCCGACCACAGGGCTCATAGTAGTACGAGCCGTCCTGAGCCGGGTGCTCATACTGTGGCTCCTTGTCTTGCGTTCGCCCATCCGACCTTCTTGATTCCCCCCAATTTGATCGCGGTGTCCTCGGGGGCTGGAACCTTTGGTCGTTGCTTGTTGCTACTCGGCCGAGGTGTAATTATTTTCTCGTTTGTTTTTCGCTCGAGGTGTGGTGTCGGCGGCTTGCACCTTTCCTCCGACGAACCTATCGGCCCGGGGTTGCTTGAGCCTTTGGAGGTAGAAGCTTCGTGTGTATAGCCTAGACCTTCTTTCACGAAGTTGACCGTTGTGCTCTAAGCATGCTTTCAAGCTTCTCCTTCGCTCCTAGGTATTGTTCGGTCATCAATCCTCTCCGGACTTCGTCACTCCTTCCGAGTAAGTCATAGTCATTCCGCACGTGCGTGAGCTTCGGCCGAGCTTGGCTATTTCGGTCTCTTTCTCGAAATTGTCCTTGGTCGAACGAGATCCGAGTCTCTTGAAGGCGAGACTTAGTCATGAGAGATTCAATCTCTTCCTTGAGTCTCGCAACTAGATCCACTGACTCGGTAGAGACTCGACAATCGGAAGAAAGTCTCGATTCTCGGCCTTTACTGTTCAAGTTCCTGGATGGTTCTGCTTGAACTCTCTGCTCGGTGAATACTGTTCCTCTAGCGAGATCATCGTAGGCTTGTACCACATCTAGAGGATCATCCGTGACCGAGCACGTGTCTTGTGTCTTTGTGTGAAGAAGAGGTAATAATGCGTTTAGAATTTACCTCGGCCTCTTCTCCGGCCATCGAGACGGTATTCGGTCGACTCATCGAGAGCTGTCTCTGCGACCTCAAGCTGCGACGAACGCGGCTTCATCTTGAGAAGAATACATGAATGTATCCTCCTCAATTAAGTTGTCGGATATCTCTCCGGCTATATAGGCTGTCGTCTCTCGACGAATTTCTTTCTCTCGGCTTGCCGTTACGCTCTTTGAGCGGTGAGAGTTCGGGACAATCGTGCGATAGTGTCCCTCCTTCTTGCGGTTGTAGCGAGGTAGATGTTCTGCTTTGCTCTTACCAGTGAGTCTTTAGACGGACGCGGCGCAGAACTCCGATTTCCCGCATTCGGTAGAAGGATTAGATTCTTCTTTCTTATGATAGTCTTTCTTACCCGAGGAAGAATCTCGGTTGTATTTCCTCGGCTTTCGACTCTCTCCTTTTCCCTCGATATTTGAGAGCCATCGGTGCTAGGCGGTCGAGCTCGAAGTCTCGAGAAGACTTTGCTGCGATGTGGCCACGGCTTTGTTTGAGGAAATAGGCTTGGCTCCGATATTCTTGTTTGTTGCCTTGAAGGCGTGGTCGAACCGTGTGTCACTTGGAGCGCTTAAGCACTTTTGGGGTAGGCTATGCTCGAATTCCTCCGATTTTAATTACGAAAATATAACATCGGGAGTTAGAGCATTTAGATCGGAGCGACGTAAATAAGTAGCAAATGGAAGCCACTTACGTCGGGGCAACGCTCTCAAGATCTTGGTGTTCATCTCCTTGTTGGTGAACGACCTCCCCATCCCATTGATGACATTGACTTGATTGGTGAATCGACACTCGGCTCGTCAATGGTTTCGATGAGGCTCCATTGCAAAGGCGTCGAACTTCGAAGCTCTAGCTCGAGCTTGTTTTCTTTGATGCGAGGGGTTCCATGGCTCGGTACGGCCAAGGCGTCCCATAGCTCTTTCGCCGTTTTGCAATCTTGTACTCTTCCGAGGTGTGAGTTGCGAGCGTAGTCGGTATGGCATTACGTGCAACTCGGTCAAGGTTGTGCGACTTCTTTTCTTCGGGCGTGAAGCGAGAATTGTCTTTGGGAACCTTAGCACCGGTTTGTGCTCCCACGCCTCCTCCGGCGGCAAATACTATCTTTGTCGATCATAGGAATGATAGGTCCCGACTCTAGGATATCGACATCTTTGTCGTGGAGTGACGTTAGGTGTGCCTCCATACGTACGCGCCCATACCGTGTAGTTCTCTATTGAGAACATCGACACCATCCTAATACCGACATATCGAGACATTGTAAGAGTAAGAGTATAAGGATGCTTCGAAAAGATGCTTATGCGGTGAAAACGGTTTTCGGGATCGGTTCGAGAGGACCGGTATTTGGGAACCGGCGATCGGTTGAACACCGTGTGCTCCGATACCAATTGTTGGTCCGGAGACGAAAAGTCGGGTGTAGAGGGGGGGGTGAATACACTCGAGCTCGTTTCTTTTTCTCGGTGAAGGTCGGTGAAGGCGATGTTTGCAAGCCGATGAACGGTGCCAAGTAAGCCTTCGATCGGTGGGGTCAAAGTGAGTCGGCTTCGAGCTCTTCTCTCGGCCGATGTCGATATTACGAAACTCGGTCGAAGGCGTAGTGCGGATAAGTGTTAGGCCCGAGTCGTCTCTTTTGAAAACGCGTTTTTGCAAGTTAAAACTTTTAGTCGTGCACTTTATAAAATACGTTTTATGCAAACTTATAATTTTCAAGTCGGTTGAATGCAATGCAATAAAACGATAAATGAACACAAGCGATTTAACGTGGTTCGGATACGCAAGATCCTACGTCCACGGTCCCGAACAAGGCGGGAGAACTTGTTGATTATTACCGAGCAAGCCTCGAGCGGGGGATGCTGTGCACTTGGACGGTTCCCTCTAAGTTATAGTCCTTAGCGACTTTACAATCCAAACCTAAGTTTAGAAGGGAGGGAATATTCTCCAAGCGAGAAGGAGTTCTTACAACAAGAACAATTCACTAAATGTAAACTCCTTCGGATCTAAGCTATGAATCTAGCAATGAGCTTAGTCTAGAGAAGATAGGGATCAAAGTGCTCTAGAGAGATGAACTACAAGAAGTGTTCTATGAAAACTAGTTCGTCTCTGGATAAGCTTGAAGGTTCTAGAGCGTTGTGAGTTTGAATGATTTCCCTTGATTTCGCGTATATTCCTCTTTTCGAAATCTTCAAATCCTTCTCTATTTATAGTTGTGAGTTGTGACATATGTCCGTTGGAGACGACGATGCCACGTGTCACAAGCGTCCAAAGAAAACGGCCACTATTCAACTTTGTTGCGGCGGGGCGATTAATGCGCTGTTCATGAGAGCGGCTTTACTGTGTAGAGTAGGTAAGCGTTGTCGGCTTCTCATTGGTCGAGGTTTGTAGTTGGTGAGTGTCAGAGTTGACCGTTCAAACTACCTCGTATGTCTTCTGCTGAACATTTGAAGGGACTTTTAGTGCTGGGTCGCTTTCTATCGGATCCGATGTATTTGAAAGTCTGTCTTCTTCGGTGAGTCGTCGGACCGATAAAGTGAGCTTCGATAGTCGGTTGGTCGACTGCGAAGGTATACTTGCTTGCACCTTGGTTCTTCTACGATGACCATCGGCTTGTAGAGAATGCTTCTCCGAGGTCCGGTCGGTGATGCGGGATCTTCAAGCCGAGTTTGATATCGGTGGCGACGAAGAATGCAAGCGATTACACGATGACGTGGGGTTACGAAAAGTATCTTCAGCAAGAAGATCGGTTCAACAACTACCCCGTACGGGACTTAGACAAAAATAATAAGCATTACATCTAGTCTAACCTATACATCAGCTAATCCTATCGACACACTAATCTACTGATATCAGCTCGGTTTTGGGATCTTCAATTCCATAGTACTACTATGATTTCCCCCAATTTCTTTTAACCATAGATCAGCTGAGTATCAATCTACTGACTCATATCCAACAATTTCCCCCTAATTGATGATGCCAAAACCTCTAGACTCTAATATCTATCAAAGATCTTGTCCTACGACAACAATTTCCCCCCTTTAAACTTCGAGAAAAAAAAAAGCCGATAATCATAAACGAACTTCGGGGTGAGAGCATGGCAAGATCGAGAGCGATGTGAGTGTGTGTCGGATCACTTAGTGATCGGTTGTGTAAACACAAAGACAAAGGCTGAAAGACAATGAGTAATTGTCTAGCAAGCGAGAGGAACGATATATATATCAAGAATTACGAGTTCCTATGCTTTATTACAAAAGATGAGGAGAAAATCACTTTGCTGCTTTGCTTCTTGAACTTGCGTTTTCTTCTTGAAGTCGGTGGATTTTTCCTCGGGAGGATCCGGGTAATAGTATTTATACACTCTAGCTCGAATCTCCTGGATCTCCAAGTTATCATCCGCCTTTTACGGGAGCGAGGCTCGGGCGTAGGCGGCTTCCTCCACTTCTCTTTCTATGTCCTTAGTGCTCGGCGAGTCCATTAGCAAGTCTCGGCGGTGGAATACGTCGGAAAGGCGGGGCACGGAAGGTTACATTACGTGATTCCATGACTTGCTTCAGCCGTTCACCGAATTCAACATTAAATCTCGTAATCAACTCCTCAAAGAGCTGATCGGTCGGGCGATCAAGTGGGTAAATGCGCCATACGTAGTAGCCTTTGATAAAAGTTTCTTTCAATCTCTCCCAATGTTCATTCATATCAGCCGGCACCCACTTATCCACATCTTTGAATCGGTTGTTGCTTGATGTGGGGGCCCCGATGAACTTAGATCCTCTCGGGATCCGCCTTCTCGGATCGGCTCTTTGGTTTATCGAGATAGGCTTTTCATTCTTGCCGGGTCGGCCATCCTTTTCTTCTCACGGAGAGCGGCTGCTCTAGTGTCTCCTCGTCCGAGACTCGGTCCTTGCGGCGTCGCCTCCCGAGGTCGTTTGATCTTACGCTATCCGCTCAGGTGTAAGAGTAGATATGGGAATACTACGAGCAAGTGGCTTTGATTTCGATCGGAAGAGCCCTTAGCAAATTCTTCTTGGGCTTTCTTCTTTTGCTCTTCGGTTTGTATTAATGACCTTTTTCTTTCCTTTGCCCACTGACGACTTTGCCCTTAGGCTTTTTCATTTGCTTCAGTTTGCCTCCTCTAGGCGACGCTCCTGGTCCCGGCTTGTCTTGCGGCTCTTGGGCTATTCCGAGGTCGAATGCCTCTTGCTCCGCTTTTGATTTAAACTTCTTGATCGGGGAGGAAGGAGTAGTGGATTCGATAGCGATTTCCTTCCCCGACCTCTGCGGAAGCTGTTGAGACTCTTCTTCTTCGTTGGCTCTTCAAGGAATTGAGCGATTTCGTCTATGTGCACGGTGAAGAGGAGATGGGGGGTGGCTTGTAGTGGGAAATCAAGGAGAAGGACCTCGGTAGATGTACCTTTACGAGTAGGTGGTCCCGCCTCCGAGCTGTTCCCCCCGAATCTCTGCGGTGAGGGCTCTGGCTGGCGAGGAGGGTCCCGCCTCCCGAGCTTGTCCCTCGAGGATACGGACGTCGGTGTATCCGTATCGGGTTCATCTTTCACAATATCTTCCCCCCTTTTTGGCATCGGCAATATTCGCCGGGGAGGTGCGGATAGCTTTTACGTCTGCTCCAGTTGTGCGAGGAATCTTTGATGCGGGTAAGCTGTGTCATCAAAATCACCGACCAAGTTACGGTAGTTTTCCCGGTCTTTCTCTCGATCGGCTCTAGATTTCTTCAATCGAGCGGTCGACTCTGACGGAGTTTCGGCGAGCTTGATCATTTGATTCTGTCATTTCTTTACGAATGGCTTTCAAGGCCTCGGCTGTTGCTTGATGGTTGTTTGAAGAGAGGTGGTTGCTATCTTGTTTCTCTCATCTATGAAGCCTTGAAGCTGTTTTCATGGCTTGAGTCAGTGCTCCAGAAAGTTTTATCTTTGAGCGGCAAGCGGTGCTTGACTCTGGCTGATAAATCGGCCTTTTGAGCACTTAGGGCCTGCTCAACTATCTCCTTGAAATTTGGCTGAGAAGCCTCTTTAGGAGTTGAGATGTCAGCGGCCAACTTACTTAGAACTTCGTTCTGAGCCTTGGTGTACTTCTCCCATTTGAAATGAACATCTTTGGCTAGGAGTCGATTTTTCTCACCTTGGCGTTTGATAGCCACATTGACGAACGTGAGGACACGGAACCGATGGGTTGTATCGATAAGAGGCTGGTTCCGAGCCTCTGCTCGGAGAACGAGATCAAGCTGCTCCCTCTCGTACTTCGGAGCGGTTGTAGCCTCACCGATGGGATTATGGGTGGTGTTGGGCTCTTCTCTTGGGGAGTTTGTCCCTCTGCAGATTCTCCCTGATCTGCTTCCTTGGGTTTGCCATCCATCTCCTCATCTTGATCATCATTATCGCCTTTATCAGAAGGTGGAGATGGGGGCGGAGGCTGTTTCGATCGGAGCTCTCAAGCTCGGTAAATAGAGCATTGCGGCTCTCAAATCTTCGAAAGACGCCACATCGGTGGCTCTCCGAATCCATCTTGGCTTGGAGCTCTTGCTCCTCCGTCGATGCTCATCCGGTGATTGCTTTGGGATTTGGCAAAGTCAATAAGAATGTCCCCGGTGCGAGAAACCTTAAGAGCATCCGAGCTCTTGTCCCTTCTTGCTATTTCAACCGGATCTGCGTGCTCGGCAATTTCGGTATCTCTTCTTGAATCTCGGTGTAGCACGCAAATCGAGTGGTGTCGGTTGTTTGTCCACTCGGCGGTAGGTTCGGGTGACGGTTCCCTCTTGTCGGACTCTGTTTCCTCGGAGCTGATTACTTGGACTTTGTCCTTGATCGTCGCTCCCTCGATTCCGATATCGAATCGAGTAGTTGCTCCTCTTGAGTAGGAGGAACGGCTCAATAAAGGTAAGTGGCTGAGCCAGCTGTGACCTCAGCGGGTCGATTCTTAGCCAACCTCCTCTTCTTTGGTACTTGGATAGATGGGGGGCGGAAGCGAGACGCAGCTCTCTTAGGCTCGGGCGGTCCCTTGCCTATGGATTTCTCGGCTCCGGCTTTCGTGCCGGAATTTGATAGACTTCTTGTCAAAGTACTTGGAGTCCTCAAAGGCGAGTTCTCAACAGTGAGTTCCTCGAACTATGCATTCTATCGGAACGGAGACATCTTTGTTCCGAATAGAAGTTTACCCACACCTGGCTATCCTCCTCTCGCCGAGTGGGTAATGTGGTGAACTTCGAGCATGTGCCTTCATCTCGAGTAGTATAATACTCGGCCCGGTTCACTTCAACCCCATCGTCTCATTGCCATCATCGGTGAATCCTAGGTTTGGACGGAGTTGATCATATGATCCAGTGAACTTGTCGAGAATGTGCGATACCACGTAAGCTAGACCTGCATGCTTGAGGTAGCAACATATTCCTCGGTAAAGGCTGTTTTGAACGCCACATCCTTGCATCCACGGAATTTACGCACATATGCGTTGATCTCCTTCTCCTTGTATCCAATCGGAGAAATGCCGGAGTTGGGAAGATCGAATGAGAGAGCTAGAGCATCTTGAATATCGAAGGTAAGAACAGCTGACTCCCACTCATCTTGATCGACTTCCTTCTGATAAGAGAAGGACGATTCCTCTCCTCCCGATGCTAGAGATTTCCAGTTGAAATAAACTTCAGCGACCTGTCGAGGGAGATAAGCACGGGGGTGCTTCGAAACCAGCATCTCCAACCCTGAACGCTCCAAAGCGTCAAACACGGGTTCAAGGAAAGAGATCTCCACTTGGCGGAAGGCCAAGGTAGGTTCAAACAGAATCCTGGAGGCTACAATCTCCTCAATGTTATCTGGAGTTTGAACGTTCGCCATTGAAATCTGCAAAACAACATATTAGCACTTGAAAATAGAGTAAGTTAGTAGTTGCTAGCAGACATCTGATACATTACCGTGTATAAGAGCTTTAAGAGATGCGAAAGCAAAGTTGTTTAGGAGATTTGGATAAGAAAACAAGGTTGCGAGATAAGCTCTTTGAGAAAATGAAGAATGGCGAAAAATGAGGAGTTGATAGAAGATGAAAGATTTTGTATATTTCGTTTGATCTTCAGTTTGAATCGCACGGTTCAAATTTAATCTTTCAAAATCAAGGGGCGGCTAAGATTAAATGTTATAAAAGAATGATTACAATAGCCGCCAAAAATATAGATATACGTAATAAAGCTAATGGAGAAGACATGCATTAAATGCGCGACGAGAGAGCATTAATTACGCGGGCGAGGAGTCCTGTCGACCTTTCCTCAAACCTTAAACATAATAAATGGTAAGGAATAAATGCTCCTAGGCAACCGAATGCAAGCGGCCGATGCATTAAATGCGGCATGCTTCGAACAAATTAAGTAACGATACTACGCAAACCTCTTGGTGAACTTATCAGTGGTTACCATCATTTATCGGGGAGGATGGTTGTGCTTGATGACCATGTTCTCCCTTGTTGTGTACGGTGTGCATCTCCCAACCGAGTCTATGTACTAAGTTTTCGACTGTCGTGCTGATTCCATGCGATACACATTGTTGCTAAGTATATTATTATCGGTAGTCGGCTTCTACTTGACTTGTCTCGATAGGATCTAGCGAGACCTAGCTCAACCGATAGTTCTCGAACCTTGTTCTCGGCTAGTGGTTTGGTCGGTATATCGCCCCTTTGCTTGTCGGTATGGATTTTCTCCATCCTGATGTCCTTCTTTTCGACATGGTCTCCGATGAAGTGGTGTCGGATGTCCACGTGCTTGCATACGGTATGTAGAACCGGGTTCGAGTTATAGCTATTGCCTTTGGTGGAGTCACGGTAGATGGGCACTTCATCCCGAGTTATACCATAATCTCTCAATTCTTTGTCGAAGCCAAAGGATGCAGGCACGACAACTTCCTGCGGCCATGTACTCGGCTTCGGTAGTGGACGTAGCTACGAGTGCTTGTTTCTTTGAAAACCACAATATCGGCTTCTTTGCCTAGGAACCGACATGTTCCGGAAGTTGATTTTCGATCTATCCCGCATCCCGCATAATCGGCATCGAATAACTCTGTCGGTATTAGATTATCATCGGCGGGATACCATAACCCGACCTCGGGTGTTCCTCTTAGATATCGCAGAATCTTCTTCGCCGAGTCTAGATGACTTCGCTTGGGATTCGCACTTGAAATCTTGCGCATACACCTACGGCATAAGTTATGTCGGGTCGGCTAGTTTTGTTAAATAAAGTAAAGAACCAATAATAGCTCTATAATCGGTAGAGTTAACGAAGCTCCCTCTTTGTCTAGATCGATTTTAAAGTTCGTGTTCATGGGGATCTTGACCGGTTTCTTTGGAATCACGGCCGAATCTTTTGAGAAGATCTCGAGTGTATTTGGCTTGATTGATGAAGATTCCTTCGGCTGATTGTTTTACTTGAAATCCAAGGAAATAATTCATCTCTCCCATCATGGACATCTCGAATTTCTCCTTCATCATCTTCTCGAGCTGGCGACATATGACTTCGTTTACTGCAGCCGAAAATGATGTCGTCCACGTAGATTTGCACCGGTAGAATGTCATCTTCGACTTTATGCTTGAATAGGGTGCGATCTCTTGTCCCCCTTTTGAAAACCTTTTACGAAGTAGAAAGTCGATAGGGTATCATACCAAGCCACGGGTGCTTGTTTTAACCCATCTGAGCTTTCCTAAGTGCTCGTACACTCGATGTCCTGCTTGAAAGCCGGGCGGTTGTTCCACGTAGACTTCTTCCTTCGATGCGCCGTTCGAGAAAAGCTGACTTCACATCCATCCGATATACCTTAAATCTCGATGTGTTGCATAAGCTAGGAAAAGACGAATGGCTTCCAATCGCGGCGACTGGAGCAAATGTTTCATCAAAGTCAATTCCCTGCTTTGATGTATCCTTTAGCAACTAGTCGAGCTTTATTTCGACAATGACGTTGTTTTCATCTCGCTTGTTCTTGAAGACCCACTTAGTTCCAATCACGTGCTGATGTCCAGGTGCGTCGACAAGCTCCCAAACTTCATTTCGACGAACTGGTTCAGCTCTTCTTGCATAGCAATGACCCGGTCGGCATCTTTAAGTGCGTCCTCTATCGGCGAGGTTCTTACGTAGACGAGAAAACAAGAGTAAAGTGAGCTTTCTCCTTGATTTAATCTTGATCTCGTCCTTATAGTTGCTGATGGATCTCCAATGATAAGATCCGAAGAATGAGCATCGAGCCACGAACGCTCGAGTCGGGCTTCTTCTTCGATACCACTTCGCACGATCGGTAGGTGTATTAGGCATTTCGGTAGTCTTGTTTTGTGGCTGTAGTAATTCGATAAGAAGGTTAGGATCCACTGAGTTTCCGGGTTCGGGGGCATTTAGCTCGGGAACATTAATCGTTCCCCCCGAGTTTATATTCTCGGTAGAGGTCTCGGTTACCACGGGGGCTTCCTCATCGACCGAGGTTACTGTTGTTGATTACGTTCGATGGAATCAACTAGGTTAGCTACATTGCTTGTTGGTCGAGTCCGAATTTCTTCATCTTCGACTCATCATCCCAACAATCTTTGGATCTTTTCGGCTTTGTCATTTAGTTCGAGATCCCGTAGCTTCTTTGCGACATCCTCGAGTGCTTGACTTTGTATCTTTCCTGTTCTCGGTAACAAATTCATCAAAAACACCATGAGGGCTTTCCTCCACGCAAAGAGTTCGATAGTTAAAAACTCGAAGGCTTTTCTTGACTCGGGAGTATCCTAAGAATACTCCTTGATCGGATTTGCTATCAAAGACCTTCAACCGATCTTTCCCATTGTTGTGGATAAAGCAAGGACAGTAGAAAACATGAAAATGATAAATAGAAGGAATTCTCCCTTTCCACGGTTCGTATGGCGTCTTCATGTGTTCTTTGTGTCGGTAGTGATCGATTCCGAGTGTAACGGGCGGTGTCGGTAGCATCGGCCCAAAACTTTGAGGGTAGTCCGAGAATCTGCGAGGAGCGTTCTTGCTTTGCTTCTTTGAGAGTTCTGTTCTTACGTTCGGCAAGTCCGTTCTGGCTGAGGGGTGCGCGCGGTGATGTCTCGTGCTTGAATTCCCTCTTTATCGCAGTATGTCTTAACTACGAGTTTAGAAACTCTGTTCCTCGTACGAGCGTATCTTCTTAATCTTGATGTTCTTTTCCACATTGAGTTTCTTGGTAGATTAGGTAACTCGGTCGAACATCAGATTTGTTGGCGATGAAGATGACCCAAGTATATCTCGAGTAGTCGTCTATGACGACGAGGGCATACTTCTTGCCTCTTATAGTCATTGGAGAGACGGCCCGAATAAGTCCATGTGAAGCGGTGAAGGATTCCATCGGTGGAAGGTGACGGAATAGGTGGATTGCTACTCTTTGTTTGCTTTCCCTTCGAGCACGCTTCACAATTTACTCTTTGATAAACGATTCGTTGGGCGGTCCTCGGACTTTAGAGTTCTTGACAAGCTTGTTCATGGTTTTGAAGTTCGGGTGGCTTGAGTCTCTTGTGCCATAGCCGGCTGACTTATTACCCGATTTAGTGCGTGCGAGCAAGCAAGCCTCGGGTTACAGCGGTATTCCGGTTGCAACATAGATGTTCTTCCTCCGCGAACTCGATAACACTTGTTTTCCCTGTAGATTTGTCAACAATATCACGAAACCGGCGTCAAAGATTACTCCGTTAAGATTATCACGGGAATTGGTGACCGAAAGGAGATTATGTTGAAGTCCTTCAACATATGTTACTCTTTAGGAACTCGTGGCGGTCCCAATGTTCGGCGTTTTGTATCCCCTTGTGTAGCCTTTGGAATTGTCACCGAATTCAGTGCAGGACCATCTTCTTGTACGTAGTTGGTCGGCGAGCTCTTACGGTAAGTCATGTGTCTCGAGCGGCCGGCCGTCCACTATCCACGGGTCCTTATGCACACGCAAAACGAGGCATTTTTAGGTACCCTTTGGTTCGGTTGGGTCCTTACGGGTTAGTGGGTGATTTCGGAACCCGGATCTGTCTCGGGACCTTAGAAGTTCCGAGACTTCTTCTTCGAACCTTATCGGCTTTCTTCTCCACGGGACTTGGAGATACTGACTTTCTGCGATAATTTTGGGTTCGGGAGCTTTCTTTTACTCGAGTCTTAGCGCTTCTCCCGACCACAGGCTCATAGTAGTACGAGCCGTCTTGAGCCGGGTGCTCATACGGTGGCTCCTTGTCTTTGCTTACGCCCATCGACCTTCTTGATTCCCCACGAATTTGATCGCGGTGTCCCGGGGCTGGAACCTTTGGTCATTGCTTGTTGCTACTCGGGCGAGGTGTAATTATTTTACTGTTTGTTTTTCGCACGAGGTGTGGTGTCGGCGGCTTGCACCTTTCCTCGACGAACCTATCGGCCCGGGGGTTGCTTGAGCCTTTGGAGGTAGAAGCTTCGTGTGTATAGCCTAGACCTTCTTTCACGAGAAGTTGACCGTTGTGCTCTAAGCATGCTTTCAAGCTTCTCCTTCGCTCCTAGGTATTGTTCGGTCATCAATCCTCTCCGGACTTCGTCACTCCTTCGAGTAAGTCATAGTCATTCCGCACGTGCGTGAGCTTCGGCGAGCTTGGCTATTTCGGTCTCTTTCTCGAAATTGTCCTTGGTCGGGCGAGATCGAGTCTCTTGAAGGCGAGACTTAGTCATGAGAGATTCAATCTCTTCCTTGAGTCTCGCAACTAGATCCAGTGACTCGGTAGAGACACGACAATCGAGAAGAAAGTCTCGATTCTCGGCCTTTACTTGTTCAAGTTCTCGGATGGTTCTGCTTGAACTCTCTGCTCGGTGAATCTGTTCCTCTAGCGAGATCATCGTAGGCTTGTACCACATCTAGAGGATCATACGTGACCGAGCACGTGTCTTGTGTCTTTGTGTGAAGAAGAGGTAATAATGCGTTTAGAATTTACCTCGGCCTCTTCTCCGGCCATCGGAGACGGTATTCGGCGACTCATCGAGAACTGTCTCTGCGACCTCAAGCTGCGACGAACGCGGCTTCATCTTCGAAGAATACATGAATGTATCCTCCTCAATTAAGTTGTCGGATATCTCTCCGGCTATATAGGCCTGTCGTCTCTCGACGAATTTCTTTCTCTCTGGCTTTGCCGTTACGCTCTTTGAGCGGTGAGAGTTCGGGACAATCGTGCGATAGTGTCCCTCCTTCTTGCGGTTGTAGCGGTAGATGTTCTGCTTTGCTCTTACCAGTGAGTCTTTAGACGGATGCGGCAGAAGACTCCGATTTCTCGCATTCGGTAGAAGGATTAGATTCTTCTTTCTTATGATAGTCTTTCTTACCCGAGGAAGAATCTCGGTTGTATTTCCTCGGCTTTCGACTCTCTCCTTTTCCTCTCGATATTTGAGAGCCATCGGTGCTAGGCGGTCGAGCACGAAGTCTCGGAAGACTTTGCTGCGATGTGGCCACGGCTTTGTTTGAGGAAATAGGCTTGGCTCCGGTATTGCTTGTTGTTGCCTTGAAGGCGTGGTCGAACCGTGTGTCGGTTGGAGCGCTTAAGCACTTTTGGGGTAGGCTATGCTCGAATTCCTCCGATTTTAATTACGAAAATATAACATCGGGAGTTAGAGCATTTAGATCGGGAGCGACGTAAATAAGTAGCAAATGGAAGCCACTTCGTCGGGGCAACGCTCTCAAGATCTTGGTGTTCATCTCCTTGTTGGTGAACGACCTCCCCATCCCATTGATGACATTGACTTGATTGGTGAATCGACACTCGGCTCGTCAATGGTTTCGATGAGGCTCCATTGCAAAGGCGTCGAACTTCACGAAGCTCTAGCTCGAGCTTGTTTTCTTTGATCCGAGGGGTTCCATGGCTCGGTACAGCCAAGGCGTCCCATAGCTCTTTCGCCGTTTTGCAATCTTGTACTCTTCCGAGGTGTGAGTTGCGAGCGTAGTCGGTATGGCATTACGTGCGGCTCGGTCAAGGTTGTGCAACTTCTTTTCTTCGGGCGTGAAGGCGAGAATTGTCTTTGGGAACCTTAGCACCAGTTTGTGCTCCCACGCCTCCTCCGGCAACAAATACTATGCTTTGTCGATCATAGGAATGATAGGTCCCGACTCTCAGGATATCGACATGCTTGTCGTGGAGTGACGTTAGGTGTGCCTCCATACGTACGCGCCATACCGTGTAGTTCTCTATTGAGAACATCGACACCATCCTAATACACGACATATCGAGACATTGTAAGAGTAAGAGTATAAGGATGCTTTGAAAAGATGCTTATGCGGTGAAAACGGTTTTCGGGATCGGTTCGAGAGGACCGGTATTTCGAACCGGCGATCGGTTGAACACCGTGTGCTCGATACCAATTGTTGGTCCGGAGACGAAAAGTCGGGTGTAGAGGGGGGGTGAATACACCCGAGCTCCGTTTCTTTTTCTCGGTGAAGGTCAGTGAAGGCGATATTTGCAACCGATGAACGAGTGCCAAGTAAGCCTTCGATCGGTGGGGTCAAAGTGAGTCGGCTTCGAGCTCTTCTGCGGCGATGTCGGTATTACGAAACTCGGTCGAAGACGTAGTGCGGATAAGTGTTAGGCCCGGAGTCGTCTCTTTTGAAAACGCGTTTTTGCAAGTTAAAACTTTTAGTTTGTGCACTTTATAAAATACGTTTTATGCAAACTTATGATTTTCAAGTCGGTTGAATGCAATGCAATAAAACGATAAATGAACACAAGCGATTTAACGTGGTTCGGATACGCAAGATCCTACGTCCACGGTCCCGAACAAGGCGGGGAGAACTTGTTGATTATTACGAGCAAGCCTCGGCGGGGATACTTGTGCGCAGCTGGGCGGTTCCCTCTAAGTTATAGTCCTTAGCGACTTTACAATCCAAACCTAAGTTTAGAAGGGAGGGAATATTCTCCAAGCGAGAAGGAGTTCTTACAACAAGAACAATTCACTAAATGTGAACTCCTTCGGATCTAAGCTATGAATCTAGCAATGAGCTTAGTCTAGAGAAGATAGGGATCAAAGTGCTCTCAGAGAGATGAACTACAAGAAGTGTTCTATGAAAACTAGTTCGTCTCCCGGATAAGCTTGAAGGTTCTAGAGCGTTGTGAGTTTGAATGATTTCCCTTGATTTCGCGTATATTCCTCTTTTCGAAATCTTCAAATCCTTCTCTATTTATAGTTGTGAGTTGTGACATATGTCCGTTGGAGACGACGATGCCACGTGTCACAAGCGTCCAAAGAAAACGGCCACTATTCAACTTTGTTGCGGCGGGCGGTTAATGCGCTTGTTCATGAGAGCAGGCTTTCTTGTGTAGAGTAGGTAAGCGTTGTCGGCTTCTCATTGGTCGAGGTTTGTAGTTGGTGAGTGTCGAGTTGACCGTTCAAACTACCTCGTATGTCTTCTGCTTGAACATTTGAAGGGACTTTTAGTCTTTGGGTCGCTTTCTATCGGATCCGATATTTGAAAGTCTTGTCTTCTTCGGTGAGTCGTCGGCGATAAAGTGAGCTTCGATAGTCGGTTGGTCGGCTGCGAAGGTATACTTGCTTGCTTTGGTTCTTCTACGATGACCATCGGCTTGTAGAGAATGCTTCTGCGAGGTCCGGTCGGTGATGCGGGATCTTCAAGCGAGTTTGATATCGGCTGGCGACGAAGAATGCAAGCGATTACAACGATGACGTGGGGTTACGAAAAGTATCTTCAGCAGAAGATCAGTTCAACAACTACCCCGTACAGGACTTAGACAAAAATAATAAGCATTACATCTAGTCTAACCTATACATCAGCTAATCCTATCGACACACTAATCTACTGATATCAGCTCGGTTTTGGGATCTTCAATTCCATAGTACTACTATGATTTCCCCCAATTTCTTTTAACCATAGATCAGCTGAGTATCAATCTACAGACTCATATCCAACACACGTTCTTAAAGAGCAATTGAAAAACATATTTTTCAATCTAACTTGTTGCTCCTGAAGTAGCACAATCAATATTCCTGAAGAATATTACATGCACTTGAAGAGCTTTTACTTTACGTTTTTATTTATTTTTTTGTTTATTTGTTTGTTTATCTAATGTTAAATAACAATTGTTGCTCCTGAAGTA
The DNA here is from genome assembly GCA_028984105.1 of Lavandula angustifolia. NCBI lineage: Eukaryota > Viridiplantae > Streptophyta > Magnoliopsida > Lamiales > Lamiaceae > Lavandula > Lavandula angustifolia. Next base: position 10,937,256 of record CM054810.1, read on the forward strand.
GCACAATTCATATTCATGAAGAATACTAATGCTCTTGAAGAGCAATTCAAAACCATATTTTTAACTTAAATTGTTGCTCCAGAAGTAGCACAATCAATGTTTTGAAATAAATTACATGCTCTTGAAGAGCATTTACAATCAATATTTATATGTAAGTTTTTATTTATTTGTTTGTTTATTTAATGTTTTAATCCATATTGTTGCTCCAGAAGTAGCACAATTGATATTCCTGCAGGATATCACATGCTCTTAAAGAGCAAATCAAACTTACTTATTGAAATGATTTAATTGTTGCTCCAGAAGTAGCACAATTTAGTATTCCTGTAGAATATTACACTCTCTTGAAGAGTTATTTATTTTATTTATGTATTTACTATGTACCCCAATTTTTTTTTCTGCATATTGTATAACATGTATATATATTTACATATAATCTTAATTTGTTGCTCCCGGGGTAGCAACAATTAATATTCCTGAAGAATATTATCTATTTTTCTTCTGAGCAATTATATATTATGTCTTATTGATGGACGGATCTTGGTTCTTAAATTATTATTGTTGTTGCTCCCGAAGTAGCACAATTGAAATCCCCAAAGAACACTATATGTTCCTGAAGAACAATTGGGTTTCTCGAAAATATTAGTCATTCACTTGAAGTCGTTTAATATAGACTAAATTGGTGCTCTCGAAGTAGCACAATTTGTATTCCTAAAGAATACTACATGTTCTTGAAAAACAATTCAAGTTTTTTTTTTTGATTTTGACAAATGTTATAAGTTCATAATTATAATTGTTGCTCTTGAAGTAACACAATTAACTATACATGTTCTTGGAACAACTAAAACTTGTCATTTTGAAATCATATATCACAATAATCATACTTTAATTGTTGCTCCGAAGTAGCACAATTAATATTCTTGATGAATATTACATGTTCCTAAAGAACAATGTATATCTAAAGGTATGTTGTAATTTAAAAAATTACCTAATTATATGGAGTGGTAGAAAGAGCTCCTCTTTGAATGACAATTGCATTTCCAATATCCTATTGTTGCTTAATTTCTTTTCAAGAATGAATGTGAGATCCGGTAGATCTCAAAATTTGCAATTCATTGATTTCGCTTATCATGAAACTAAATTGTTGCTCTCAGAAGTAGCACAATTACATTCTTGAAGAATGACCATATTGTGATAGTAACATTACTATCACATGTTTGTGGAAATGTTTCAAATATAGTATTTTATATACTATTTAATTTTTGCTCCTGAAGTAGCATCATTTATGTTCCAGAAGAATATTAAATGCTCTTAAAGAGCAACTCGCATTTTCGATAATATATGTTATTCCTGAATGAAAAATATAATTTATGTCTTGTTAACATTAATGCACTCTTGATATCGATATCAATAAGAGACATGGGAGAGATAATAATAGAATGAAACGAAGCATCCCAGTAGGATTGCGTAAAAACATTAATTGCTTGTTCTCCCTAAAGCTCGATACAAGTATATGCATCCTAAATCGCAAGATTTTAAAATCTAGTGCATCGAATATCATTAAAGGCTCCCGAAGAGCTTGTATCATTCTATCAAATGATACTAAATCAATTATTGAGTTTGCCCTTATTCTAGTAAGTCTAGAAGAAACATACTAAGTTTTAAGGATATTAGTTACAATGGATACCATATTGAAACTATATAAGAAGGTAGTGATTATTTTGCATTTAGCCAGAAGCTAACAAAAGAAAAGTTATCACACTACCACCTTGAATGTATTACACATTCATAAAAATAAGTGAGACAAAACATGTCATGAACCTGAAGTTCAAAAGAGTTTTATGCTTTGACATGATATGTTTGGACATCTACAAGCAACTTTGATGCGCAACATAACTGAAAATTCATATAGGCGTTGCGAAAAGATCCTCGAAGAATCTCTTAATTTCCATGAATGTTCGATTTCTAGAAGAAATCTAGAACTTGTTAGACTGCAAGTTCAAAAACAATGAGCTCAATTCCTTCAAGCAGATTTATCTTGATAAAGCTAGTGAGTTTATTAAACTCTAAGTTCCTCTTGAAGGGGACTTAATATTATATGACTTTGGGATTGAGATTAAATATTTAGTTGCTTATGTCCATCCTCAAAATGAGTTTTGTACGTATAAAAACACGTCTCACATTAAGATAGTTATTATGATGAAATAACATTTCCAACATTAGTTGGAACATATGTCACATTTGGATTCTGAAGTAATCAATGTGAAATCTACATCCAACAAAAAGCACAAGAACAAACTAGTCACATTTGGATTCGAGGTAATCAATGTGAACAAGAAGTCAAAAGACTCACTTGCAAAAGATTGCGAATCAACTTCTTGATGTTTTAGTATGTATATAAAATAAGTGACAATGTCATACATTTGCTGCAAATAACCCCAACAAGATTTCATGTCCCTGAAGGACAAGTATAAATGATAGCAAATGCATTAAAAGTTCGTCAAAAATATGGTCGACCAATTGGTTCTAAAAGAAACTTTGTGTCTAAGAAAAGGGGCACAACATATGAACTAAACAATTACGAAAATGATTAATCAATCAAATGAAGTTCCTGAAGAACTACAACCGTCTAAAAATACTAAGATCTCAAAATAATGGAGAGATCAAATATCGTCGTGGGCGCACGACATTATTTTAAGCCTTTTAATATGACTCTTGAAATGATAAAAGAGGATCATCAACGACGATCTATAAGAGATTGTCAAGATTGAAATAATTGGCCAAAAAGGAACGAAGTCATATAAGGTGAATTAATATTCCCTAGAAAGCCGGAAATATTTGGACCTGTAGTTCCAAAATCCGGAAAGTATATACCCGAAGGATATAAATGTGTCTTTGTTACATAGAGAAATGAAAAATTTACGAGTTATAGGGCAATACTCGTAACACAATTTTTCTCTCATAGACCGGGAATTAATTATGTACTCTCCTATAATAGACGCCATTATATTTGCTTAATCAACTTATGTCACAAAAGGCTTGATATGCGCCTTATAGATGTAGTAAATATCTATCAATATGATTCACTAGATAGTGACATATATATGAAGATCCCTGAAGGATTTAACTTGCTCAAAGCATGTAAGTCAAAAAGATGTTTTCAATTAGACTGTAAAAGTCATTATAAGGGCTGAAATAGTACAACCGTATATGATATAATCATAACGACGAGAATTCCTTGACAGAAGGGTACATAAATGATGACTTGAGTTTGATTAAAACTCCCGAAGAGCATAATACTTATATGTATACTCCGTCCTAATGACTTACATAGAGCAAATCATTATGGATTATTTTATTCATTGATATGTTGATTTTAATATCCAACTCACATCCTTGTCGGCATTAGGGGGATATATGAAATATAAAAATTGAATGCCGCAAATATCTCGTTGGATTAATTATTTAGATTCACGCACTATGAACCAGAAGTTCATCAAATTATTTAGTGCAAAAGGAGTGATTAAAATCTCATATACTTGTTGTATATGCACCATGAACGAACTGAAGTTCCTCATAGAAAATATAAATCAATTGTTTCTCATTAGCGCCAGAAGCGTGAGAGATTTATTGGTGCTAAGAGATAAGAAGTCCGCGGAATACAAAATTATAACACATCACTCCAAATTCCTGTTGAAGAGGATATGTGAATTATTATGTACAAAAGTACTTGATGAAATCAACTCATGCCTAAAGACGGAGTTCGAATCAAAATACTTGGGTTGAACTAATAATTGTCTCGACACGTAGATCGAGCATCTTCTCGATGGAGTTACACTAGTAGACCTACACGAAAGGTCTTTAAAGAGATTTATTGTATTGCATCCACATGCCTATCTAATGGTTGATTCAATCCCTTAAAGTGGATAGAGACTCATTTAGACCTATAGAAGATAACAAAGATGAGGACCAAAAGTTCCTTAATTATGTGCAATTGGAGAATTTGAAATGGTATTGACCATCCTTTGTTATTTTCGAGACAAATATGATATTGGTCTATTTATGAGAGTAATGATATATTGACATATTTCATGTTATTATCTATACTGATAATTAAACTTGTGTTGCACATATTAGTGTAGACCTTGAAGATAACCTTGAAGATTGTTATCTTGAGGGGGAGTAACAAATTGTAAATAATCCTGAAGATTAGACTGACTCCTAAAGGTTAAAGACCCTGAAGGTCAAATGGTTGTACTATTTTTTCCTTCCTAAGTTTTTTTCCCAGAGGGTTTTCTTAGTCAAGGTTTTTAACGAGGCATCCAATGCAACACACGAGTAAATGAGTCATTGAGATTGATTCATAAAAGAGCTAATGCAACACGTGATCTCCAAAGGAGTGGCGGCATCAACATCCAGCAAATTCGCTCAAGTGACAACCTAGCGGATACTTTTACAAAGGCATTACCAACGTCAACATTCAAGAAGTTGATACACAAGATCGATATGCGCCGACTCAAGGATCAAGAATGACTATATTGAGGTGGAGCAGCTGTACTCTTTTTCCTTCGATCAGTTTTTATCCCAATGGGTTTTTCTGGCAAGGTTTTAACGAGGCAGCAGTTTCTTTTAGGAATGGTCAATCAAGGGGGAGTGTTGTAAATATATTTTATATATATACTTACCATATATTGTGATGACCATGTAAACCCTAAAAGCCCATGAGCCCATCTTGTACTCTATAAATAGAGGTCTCCACCCTCATAATAATACACATCTATTTTCTCTTTCTCTCTATTATTCTCTCATTCTATTTAGTTTATAACAATATTAATCATATACTATAGCATTAACATACTCCTTCCGTCTCATAGATGTTGTCTCATAATTTTCCGCCAGGAGATTTAAGGAGAGTTGTTGGTTATATGTAGAGATGTGGGTCCATCAAATTGTGGATAAATTCTATCTATACAATATTGACTTTTAAATAAATGGGACAAGATCTATGAGAATCTAAAAAGGAAAATGAGACAAGATTTATGGGACAAAGGGAGTATATAATTGTACTCTCTCCATTCCACTAATAAGTCCCATTTTTTTTGGCACAAGAATTTAGGAAGTGAGTAGAAAAAAATATATGGTGTAAAAATATTAGTCGTGAGACCCATTTGTTTATAGTGATTGTAGTCCACTCATTTTTTTTTACTTATGAAATGAGACTTGTTTAGTAGAGTACCCTAAAATAGAAAATAAGGCTTGTTTAGTTGAACAGAGGGAGTACTTTAAAATTTGAACCTAAAATATAGAAAACTTGAGCCAAAATGGAAAATACTCTTGGAAACCGATTGAGTGAATTTGACTGGGTTGACCCGACATATGGGCCTTATTTGAATCGGTTAAGTAGCTAGGATAGAGGTGGATACGGTATGCCAAACTTTTTTCTTCATATCGTATATTGTAATGAAAATAGTGGTATATAGATTTTTCATATCATTACTATACCGTACTTTGCGGTATGCTGATGTTCAATATAATAAATATTTGATATTGAAATTGATCAAAACACATTCATATATATTTAAATCTATAAATATTTAATACTCCCCATATCCCGCTATTACTTGTCCCCCTTTGGTTTCGACACGGAGATTAAAAAACTTTGTTTAAGTGTGTATTTTATGAGTTTTAATTGTATTAAGAAATGAACACAATTTTCGAGGATTGATTATTGGAAGAAATGAAAATTTATTGAAATTGATCAAAACACATTCATATATATTTAAATCTATAAATATTTAATACTCCCCATATCCCGCTATTACTTGTCCCCTTTGGTTTCGACACGGAGATTAAAAAACTTTGTTTAAGTGTGTATTTTATGAGTTTTAATTGTATTAAGAAATGAACACAATTTTCGAGGATTGATTATTGGAAGAAATGAAAATTTATTTAAATTTTTGCATGGCATAGTTGAGACAATCAATTTTTTTCTATTTTTTTTCCATATTGTATTTTAAGAAATAATCTTAAGCTTTCAAAAAGTTAAAAATCATAAATTTTCGAGTACGGAGTAGAACGAAAGTCGTGTGAGAAATAGATTTTTGAAGAGAGAGTATAATAATGTGGGAATGAGTATTAAGTAGGAGGGACCACTTTATTTTTTGTTTAAGATTAATTTTTGCTATTTCAGGAAAGAGAGCAATAATAGCGGGACAACCCGATTAGAAAAGTATGATAGTAATAGCGGGATAGAGGGAGTATGTGAGACCATTTAGACACCGTTTGGGAAAACAGTTTAAATATGTGTTTATGGTATAAGTACTTATGTTATAATCACTTATACTGAATAAGATGTTCCATTTGGATACGTTTATATATAAGTACTTAATTAGAAAAATAAATAAAATATGGTTTAAAATATTATTGTCAGAGGATTTGATATGAGACTATATTTTTCACAAGCTGCTTTTCGCTTAATTAATAAGTTGAACCCGCTTATGAAGATAAGCCAAAAAAAAATTTATTTTTTAGAATAAATTGTATTAATAAGTCTTCCCAAACGCGAGTATAAATACTTAATTTTTAAAGCTTAAATAAGATGCAGATAAGTTCTTCCAAACGGGCCTTAATAAAATAAATATACATAAAATATACAATCTCATGATTTAGTCATTACTTTCTCTAAAAACTTCATTTCCGACAACTCGAAGCATTTAAAAACAACCTAGCTAGTTACATTTCAAATATATTACTCCCTCTGTCCCACATCTTTCTATGGGGAACATAGATTAAGAAACTTGTATTGTGTGGTGTGTGTTGTTTGACTTTTGAATTGTTAATTTTGGTTCACACATTGTTTGTTTTTTCTAAAAACACGACACTTTCTATGGGACAACATGATAAAGAAAAATAAAACACTTATTATGGAACGGAGGGAGTATTTATTATCTACCTAAACTAATAAGCGCTTACGCTGTAATTATCTTTTCTAAAATTTCCTTTATGATTTGGGCTATTTACAGACCAACTTCTTCAGGTCGTAATTCTGACTTCTTAGTTATAAATTAATTAGATCGAGATCAACAATTATTTTAACTCTCATATAAGATATTGAATGAATTAGGTATATTGAGGTTTGGCAAACCGCTATATTTGGTGAATCTTGTCCATCCACGCTCAATTCTCATTTCAAATTTAGATAAATAATCTGAACCTAATTACAAGTTACGGAATGAAACGCCACTTGTATAATCTTAAATTAATACTCATAAATCAAACAATTTATCTTATTGGAACTAGTGTTGCATCCGTGCTACACACGAAAAATATCATTTATAGTTAAACCTCTCTAAATTAATATTGTCGGACCGTGAAATTTTATTATTTTAACGAGATATTAATTTATCTATAAATTAATATTTATTAGTTTAGAGAGAGTTTTCAAACTTCAATGAAATTGAATTTTAATTAAATGAATATAAGGAGTTATATGTTTATCTATATATTAGATTTAATATTAATTTACTATTTATTACTCTCTCCGTCTCATTCCAATTGTTCAATTTCTTTTCGGCACGGAGATTAAGAAATTTGTTGGTTGTGTGTAAAAAGTACTCCCTCCGTCCCATTGATATAGTCCACTTTCTTTTGGCGCGGTTTTTCAGGAGAATTGTTAGTTGTGTAAAGTTGTGGGCCCTCAAATAAAGTGTGTGCTATTGTTTACTAAAAAAAGAATGTGGACTATTACAGTGAGACAACCCGAAAAAGAATACTGGACTACATCAATGGGACTGAGGGAGTAATGAAGTAGTGGGTCCACTAAATTTTATAAAGTATTACTTTACTAAAAAAAAAAAGTGGGCAATTGAAGTGGGACGAAGAGAGTATCTAGGAATAATGAATTATATTAAGTTGTTAAGAAATACTCTCTCCGTCTCGCTTAACTTGTCTTGTTTCTTAAAATGAAAAATAATTACTATACAAATTCCAACTTTTTCATTGTGGGACTTATCTCTCTATACATGATCACCACTCATCTACACACAACCACTCACTCTTCTTAATCTTCGCACCGAAAAAAATAAAACAAGTCGGGCAGGATGGAGGGAGTAATAATTTTATACATTTAAGAAACAAGTATAATGATATAGTTAACATTCATTGATATTGAACACTAAAAAACACTAAAGATAATAAAATTCCTTTGGACCTAGTTATGGGCAAGGAAGCACTTATTGTGTCCATGATTCTTCACAATTTTATAGTGCGGTTCGAGAAAATAACATCAATGTTTTTTATGAACTCGAGAAAAGTTAGAAATGAGATTCAATTAAATTTAAGTTTTAAGAAAAAAATTGGCAACACTTTGGAATTATATTCCATAAAATTGTCTTAGTGTATAATTTTAAATGATTATTAATTTATAATATTGACGGGACCATATATTTACATAGAAGTTATCCGAGAAATTATCATTTTATTATCTTATCGAATTTGATGATTTTTTACACTTGGCCCAGTCGGGACTAGAGAAAAATATTATCTTAGAGAGAGGTTATTAATTTACGGAGTATTAAATTATAGAGATTCTACTCTATTTCATAATAAAATTTAATATTTCATGATGTTAATGTTATGCGTATATATATATATATATATATATATATATATATATATATATATATATATATATATATATATATAAGTTCAAATAAGAACAACCTATCTTATAGGAATTTGGAGCGAATTACAGCATTTTGATTGAGCAAATCCGACGGTCCAAATCTTCAGTTCACTTAAAATCTTGGGCTGCACTTTTAGTGCAAATTTTTGCACAAAGAGGGTATTTCTGTGATCTTGCCATATATATTAAGTTTTCAATTCATTCCTTCCCTCGTTCATATGAGAAAGAACACATTTTTCAGTGAAACGCGAAAACGGATGATTCCCCACAATGAATCGATTGGATTCTTAGTCGGAATACTAACTACACCATTTTCAATTCCTTCTTGTACTCAGGGACGTAGCCAGGAATCTCGGTAAGGGAGGGCATAAAGTGTTAGGAAAAAAATGTCATCATTAATTATCGAGTTAGAATTTAGATACATCACGACTTATGTGGTAGAAAATTATTCGAAAAAACCCACATACAAGAAAATAATAATCTAATGAATTCTCAAAAGCTAAGTATTAGTAAAAAAAACTTTAAAATTGTCTTTGCTTCATTAGAGCTTTTCCGAAAACAAAAAAGAAAAAGAACAAGTAACAATTAAATTTGTTAACTAATTGGAAGGTTTATAGCTTGAAAATCGTATTCGGAGTTTAACAGAATTTATGGGCATTTATACCAAAACAAGAAATCTCCAAACAAAAATTGCATAAACATGCTTATACACAAATCGAATTAGATTGCCTAAGAAACTCAATTGGTTCGATTTAATTATTTATTTAAGAATATATATATATATATATATATATATATATATATATATATATAGATCGAATGCAATAAAAACTATAAGAATTATATTCGATAATTCGGAACCAAAAAAAACAAGGGATGGCATTTGCCATCCCTTGCCTCTACATGGCTCCGTCCCTGCTTGTACTCGTGTGTTTATAGTTCGATTCATGTTTCTGATGCAAAGATTCATGTGTCAGTTGGTATCTTCATCCCATCTTCATTTCAGTTTGTTCATGATATATTTTGAGGACTCGTCATTATCTTATCATTGTATTGTTTGTTTTCTTTATTTTTATGAGCCCTAATTTTTAGGGGAGGATAAATTGCAGCAAAAATTTATGTTTTCTGCATAAGGGATCCATGCACTAATATTGTTTTTGTATTTGTTTTTTTTTTAATGCACTATCTTATTGTTTTTTTTGGGAAGACAATTTGCTGCTAGGATTTTAGTTTTCAATTCTCTTATTCTAAGATTTATGATATCTGAGGTAGGTATTTATGTTTCCTTTTTGTTTTGGTTTTCAATTTATTGTTCTTGATGTGATTTAGATTTTAGTCGGTACTTTGTTCATTTGTTGCATATCTTCAATATTAGGTTTTTTTATGCTAGACAGCTATATTTGTATTATTCATTTTATGTTGTTAAAATTTATAGTGATATTATTCTTTTTTACCCAATTTCGTATAAAAAAATCAAATTTATCCAATTCTTATATTTGCTATACAAAATACCCAATTTTACTTACACTACCCTAACTTTTTGAAAAAGTTGACTGACACCAATCATTATCATGTGTTTTCCAGAATTCGAGACGAATTAATTGAAGAAGCAAACAAAAATAACACACGAACTTATATATACTCATGAATCCCTCACGTCCCACTCACATTCCTCGAATCTCGCTCGGAAAAATTAGTCTCGCTCTCATTCGCAGTCAAATCCCGCTCAGTACCGCTCAAATAAAATCAAATCCCGCTCGGAAATCAGCTTGCTGACAGCTGAATCCCGCTCGACCGAGAGTCGAATCCCGCTCGACCGACAGTCGAATCCCGCTCGACCGACAGCCATCAACTTCATCCTGCTGCAAATCCCGCTCGGCGAGCGGGACTCCACGAGGGGACCGAGCGGGATTTGAGTTTTATTTTAGATCTGGATTTTAATCCCGATCACCTACTTGGTTTCAATTTCTCTCATCTTTCTCTCCTTCTCTCCGTCGCCGATTCCCGCTCAAGACCGCAATTTTAGAGTAGAATTCGACACCAAAATACGAGAATGGCCAACCGGGTTCAGTTACTTTGGCGCGAATGTTAATTATTTTTGGGGCATGGTTTTTTTAGAATTATTCGAATTTGAGCATATTGTTTAATTAGTTGAATTTTATGTGAATTATTCGAATTTGAGCATGAATTTTATTTAATTCGTTGAATTTTTGGAGCATTATTTTATGATTTTTGGAGCATGATTTTATGATTTTCGAAACATGAATTTTCTTATTTTTGGGAGCATGATTTTTGGAGGATGAAAGCCGGACTGCATGTTTCAAATCCCGCTCGCCGAGCGGGATTTCATTTCGGCCGAGCGGGATTTGGATTTTTTTTAACTGTTAAATTATTCCGAGGATAGACATAGAATATAACCCGAAGATTTTTGATACTATTAAAAAAATTAAGGAGTTATCGGGAATGGTGAGGTAGTGGAGAAGTTTAGAATGGAGTTTTTGGAGGGTTTATGGATTGGAGGGTGTGTAGGAATGCGGCCAGAGCTCTTCATATGTTGATGTGTCACGAGATTCAAGGAGACGGAGATGATTCTGTTATGTGGTTTTTCGTGTCCGGGATGACTCTGATTTTCTTGTTTCGATTATGCCCTTATCACGGGCTTAAGGTTTGGATCCTGCAATTTTGATCCGCATGCTCAGCATGATCCCCGTTCCTCGACTATTTACATCATGTTAAATGGTTGTACACCAATAACGGTCAGAGAATTGTTGACAAAGTTCGAGGGTGGAGATTTCGAGTTGGACGAGATAGGGTATTTGAAGGTGGCTATGTTGGGATTTTGTATACTGTAAGAAAACTTTACGCTTGTATACAATGTGTTTATACTTACCACTATTTTATTCTCCTATCTGTTAAATATATATTTGCACATGTAATCCTTTATCTTGTATAAAAGTTAGATTTGTGTAGTGTGTCGGGTATCACAGAAGACTACACAAATTGGTTGAACTGGCAAGATATAAACAGTTATCACAGCTGAGACAACTTAATGATAAGTTGTCGGTTTAAGCTGCAATTTTGATAAGAAGTGGCTTGTCTTGGCTGCTTGTCTTTACTACTACACTTAAGGTGGTGTATTGATGGATCACGGTGATATGTATTCTCCGACTGACCTAAGTGGAGAACCAAGATCTCGGTGACTTAGCTGGTCTGAAGTTTGGTAAGACTTCAGCTGAGCGCATTTGACTATCTATCACTTTGACCTACTATGGTGAACGTCATGGCGACCGGATCTACGTATCTTGGGTGTTAGTAGTTATTTGTGGCTCGAGCTAGTTATGCGTATCTTGCAACCGTATCCTAGTAAAATTGGATGATAATATCCTCTGAATAACTCGAAAGGATTAGCACACTAAACCCGACCGGTTGATTAACTCCAGGTGTGTTAATGAGGTTGAGTGGTACTACTTAGGAATATAATAAGATGTTAATTAATTTAAGCTATCAGTGAGCTTAATTAATTAATCGATATTTTTATCTTAAATACGGGGATCAATTAAGTCTAAAATACAAGCCATTGCTCAATTTGGGATAAAGGGGTAAGTCAGCACGTATTCTCTAGTGGAATGAATTTGTGTTTATTAATTAATTTTGCTCTGGGCTGAGCATAGATAATTAATTAATTCGAGGCCCGACTTTATTTCTTATATTGGATCCCTGGTCTGACACAATTAGCTGCCCAATATTTATTCTACTCTCTCGGATATTATTATTAATAGATTAATGTATTTATATATTATTTAATAATATAAAATTATTTATATGGAATTAATTGGCTGAGCCAATTAATCATCTTAATTGATAAATAAGTCACCCAGTTATTATTAATTATAATATGGGCTGAATATAAATTTATTATTAGAAGCCCATTAACATTATAATTATTAATGGACCATAATTATAATATATTATTTTATACATTATATATATATGATAAACACGTTCATTAAGATGATTATTGATTCACAAAATGATTCATGCAAGAAAAGAATGTGAGTTACAGAAAGAACAGACTTTTCATTTCCTTCAAATCTCTGTCCACACGGAGGAAGGAAAGGGTCGGGAAACAGATCAGAAGATCTGATTGGGAGCAACAATCAGAGCTCCAACAACATACGAAGGGGGAAAGGTAATTGATTCCTCCCCTCAATTCCATCAGGCTACTGTGCTAGCCTTATTTTTTTTCCTCGGTTACAACGACACAAGAGTGGTGGACACGTGGATTTGAGTATTAGTGGACGATTTACGGGTATTGTTGGTCCCGAGAGTGAGTTCAGGTGTAGGGGGGGGGGGGTGAATACATCTGAATCCAAATTTCTCAACTTCGAACACGAACAGTCCTATTCGGGGAAGATGCCGTCTTGAAATGATTCGGCGGAACGACGCATAACCGTTCAATCGTGTTAAAGGCTAAAAGGCTGACTCGGCCGAGATACGCTAGCCGACTAGGTCGAATTCGGTATCGATCGGCAAGAGTTCGGTGCGCGGAATAGTGTAGGCCCAAATCGGTTTTTTATGAGAAAACGTTTTAAGTCTCGGTTCGGTAGATAAGAAGTTCGGTATGCTTGAGACGGTTAATTGATTTTAAATAAGATGTTCGGTATGCACGAGTAAAATCAATGTAACAATAAAAGAACGTAAGTAAACGACACGAGATTTTTAAAGTGGTTCGGATATCAACAATCCTACGTCCATTTTGTCCCGATAGATCGGGAGGCTATTTATTATGCTTGAGTTAGTCTCGGTCGGCTTGTGCACGGGGACAAAGCCGTGGCTTGGGGATTATCTTGAGCAAGTCCCAGTTTACACTTCTATCAAACTTAAAGTGTTTGACAAACTTCTCCAACAGTGAAGGAGTCCTTATACAATAAGGATTGGGTTCAAAAGTGAACTCCTTCGTCTAAGCTATGGATATATCTGTTGAGCTTAGGGTTAGAGGGATGGGGAACAAGAATGTAGCTTCTAGAGCGACGAACAGCTGAGGTTTAGCTATAAGTTCGTGTCACGTCGCTTGGATACTAGATGCTTTGTTGACGGTTCAACTTGGTTCCCTTATGAGCTTAAAGGTAGTCTTTCGCCGGATATAACTCTTTCAATTCTTGCGGAAGACTTAGGCTTTTGGAATTCGCTCGTTTGAAAGTTCGTGTGTGTGTTCGTTTCTTCGTTAGCTCGTGAACTCTCTCTCGTGTGTTTCAAATCTTGAATGATCCCTCTATTTATAGAGAAGAGATTGAGAAAGATCCGTTGGAGACGATCTTCTTCTCTCTCTCTCTTTTTGGTAGCAAACGGCTCTTTTGGCGTAGGTTACAGTGCCTTTTCCTCCTTTTCCGGAAAGTGTTGACTTGCAGCTTTAGTAGGTAGGATGACACGTGTATGTTTGTCATTTGTCGAGGCGGATAGAGCGGTTGAGACAGCACAGACTTTGAGACAAGCTGAAGCTGACTTCTCTCATCCTCGTATATGACAATGCGATTGTCTTTCAAAAGATTCTCGACGTCCCGAAGACTATGCGCCGATCCTTGAGTCGACCTTGTATTCGGTAGATAGACAGTGAGATAAGTCTACGAAGATCAGCTCCGAGTCCAGTGAACTACTCTGCCGAGTTCGGGCCGATCGACTCTCTCGATATCTTTGCTCTGCTGAGTCGATGATCATCTGAGTCTTCTACACCGGTGCTTTGAGGCAAATAAGCTGCGAGCGCCTTGACCGGAAAGCGAGTGTCTACCGAGTCCGAAACCTCGAGACAAACAACATATACAACGGAATGGTTCACCAATCGAGATAGAGTTTTGGGATCTTCAAATATTCTTAACGGTTCGAGTACATAGGCTATCGAGCTTGGTTCGATATAGAAGATAGAATCATTTCCCATTGAGTGAGACAGGTCTTGAGGATAGAATCACCACCCAACAATTTCTCCCTATTTGATGATGCCAAAACCTATCATCTATGCTAACACTAAAGAGGACGAAACAAATCTCCTTACAATTTTACAAATAAGATTAGAGGAGATGTTCCATCGGATTCTAGACTGCGAGAAACAGGGGCGAAATAATTTCCCCCATTACATAGAAGCAATACTAGCGAGAATCTAACAAAGCAATAAGCCGACAAGTAATAAAGAAAGTGAGTGTGTGTCGGTAATCACTTTAGTGATTCGAGTGTTAAAGCATAAGACAAACACGGCTATTTAGACAATAAGTTGTTGTCGAGCGAAAAGAAGATTTGTATATATAAGAGTGATTCGAGTTAAGTACATTACAAATCTTGCTAGACTATGAAGAGAGAATACTAAGACTATGGGCGCTTAAACTGCTGAATCCGGTCCATGAATCCTTGCGATTGTGTCTCAGGCAGTGGTACACCATACATTCGGTACGTGGTCTTTCTCAGCTTCAAGTATTCCGCGAAGTCAGTTGGGTTATCATCTTGTAAGAATCTTTGATCGGCGGCGTCCTTCACTTGGGCTTCAATAGTCGCAACATGAATTGAGTCATCCATTCTTCTTGGAGGTGGAATGATTAACGGGTCAGGGAATCCGAATCTCTTTTTCCTTACGAAATGGCATTATACAAGTGGATGTAGAGATCCGCTTCGGTAAGCATCATCCATTCGGCATAAGCTTCGGCTCTAGACTTGTTCGGCCGAGTCTCCGAAATAATAGCGTTTGATGAACTCAATCTTCGAATTTTCCCATCTCTCGAGTGAATTGAGCCGGCATCCACTCGTCTCGTTCTCGGCCATCCGTGAGATTTCGGATCGGTGGCCTTCTTTACGAACTTCCCGTAACGATAAGGAATGTCGGCTTTAGCAGGAGTTACGTGCCTTAGCTTCTTCCTCGATCGCTTCCTTAGAGCTTCCCGGATCAGCTAAGTGGATTCCGTTTCTCGTATCCTCGATCTGTCTCGCCTCTTCGCCTCTATATAAGTATCTCGTCCATCCGGGCGAATATGGCTTCGTCTCATCATCTAGCTCTTTAGGTTTTCGGGAGGCATCTTCCGAGTCGGCGGGGGTACTTGATTTTTCTTTCGATGTACCACGCTTCTCGGTACTTTCGCTTTACTGCTCCTTCTCCTTTTCCCCTGTCCTCATCGTCTTCGATCCCGAGCTTCCTTGGAGGTAGCACGGCGAGGCTTTCTTCCTCCTCTCGCTTGGAGCTTTAGATTTTCTTTTCACGAGCTTAGGCTTAGGCTTGTTTGCGGCTTACGCTTCGGCAATCTCCCTTGCCGGCTTTTCATCGGCGGCAATCCCGAGCCTCCTCTTCAGTCGAGATGTATCGTTTCGTTTTCTTTCTTTGGAGGGGTCGGGAGTTCCGATATCTTTTTGCCTTTGCCCTGAACAGGTGGAGGGAGAGGTGTTTCCTCTTCATCCGAATCTTCGGCGACCTCCTCGGCATACTCTGCGACTTCCTTAATGATATCGGTTGGAGTCCGAGTTGCATGAGCAGGCTTGGGTTCTCGAGCCACTTGGGCCGGTCTCGAGTTTGTGCTCGCAGGGGACACCCAGGCCTCACCCATTTCGGTCTGAGTCTTCTTCGAGTTCTTTGTACCCTTAGATTTTTCGGTTTTGGTGGGGGTCGGCTTCTCGGTATTCTTCTTTCCGGTACTCTCCTCTTTTCTTTCCTTCTCTTTTCCTTCCCCCTTTTTGGCATCATCAATTGCAGCCGGGGTTGGGATGAGTACCGACCTTTCCGGACTTTTGTAAGAGGTTGACGGATCATCAAGACGATCATTGATCTTAGTCGAGCCTCATGCGGCTCGTTCCTCTCGGTTGCAAGATCTACCTTGTATCTGGCTGGTGTGAGAGGTCAGCCGCTTCCTTGAACTCTTTGGGCCTTTCGGAGATCTTATCTTCCACGACCAATTGAATGTTTTCAAGTTTTATTTACGTGGCTTGGGCTTGTTCGAATGAAGGACTCGGAGAATGAGTAGACAAAGATGCCTTGAACTCTGCAAGAAGCTTAGCTTGTCCTTCTCGGAAGATCCTCGAGCGATCATCAAATTTCGTCTGCTGCCGAGCCGGTGCTTGAGTGACAATGGCGGGAGACACCGGGGGTGGGCGATTGGGACATAGAGGATTTCGGCCCCTCGAGCTCGGTAGCGGTGGCTTCGGCGGTCTTCTTCCACACGTTGTGGATCGCCTTGGCGAGGGCACGGTTCCGAGTGCCTTGGCTTTTAATAGCCGTCGCCACATACTTGGAACGTCGACGATGCGGGTTGGGCGCTACCTCGAATGCGGACTCCAACAAGGGCCGAGCGGGCTCTGTGGATGCTTCGAGGTACCGGCCCGTCGACTTCGCGAGTCCAAGGATGCGAGCGGACGCCGAGCTTCTTCGATATGTTTATCCTTGTCTCGGGATTTCCCTCATCGAGGCTTTCCGGGGCTGAATCACCTTGGGTGGGTCGTCATGGTCGACCCATCCGAGGTGCTTGGGCCCGAGGCAAGTTGTCGATCATGTACCATTGCTAGCATTGCAGGCCCTCAAATTTTCCATTGAAGTGAGGTCTTCGGGCTCGAATAGCCTATTTGTTCCCTCAATCTCAGTTCTTCTTCATGAAGGCTGGCGACGGGGAAAAGTGGAGAACTAGGCGTTGTAGACGAGGCCACTCCTGATGTCGCAGCAACATGTGGAGTCTTGCTGATTTGGCAATAAGCATCAGATCGGAGTAGTCAGCAAGCTCCGGAATAAGTTGAAGAATTTCTCGGGATGCTCTGGATAGAATCACTGACGCTTCCATCCTGATTGTTTCTTCTTCGGACGCCGTCTCGGGATTCCAAGTCGATTGGAGACGTCGATGTTCGGCGGGTGGCATCTTCTTGAGTGGAGGAAGCGTGAGGGGGTCATCTAGGCGTTGAATTTCTTCACTGTGAGCTTCAGTAGCCTCCCCTTGTTCCATCTCTATTGGTTCTTCAGTGGAGACTCCCTTCTCCACTGATTGAGTCTTCTCAGAAGATTCTGGCTCATCTATTAGCCGCAAATGCTAAATAGGTTCTTTGAGTAGCCCGTTCGAAGCAAGAGTTTCGGGAGATACCTCGGATTCGGCGAGGCACGTGCGGGATGGCTTTCTTCAGTTTCTTAGCCGATACCTTAGATATTTTTTCTTTGGAGGTGTTCTCTTCTTTGAAGGTGCGGCCTGCGAGGCTTAGTCGGTTGAGCTTGGGGACTGACCCTATCTGGCGAAGGGCGGTGACTTGTTATGGAAGCGCACCTTTTTCACATTGAAGTACTCTTTATCATCAAAGGTGACTTGATCCGAACCACAATGGTCTTCAATCATTCTTGAGAGCTTGACCCATACGGATAATTTCCCCTTCGCGCTCGGGATGCGTGTTGACTTGTCAAACTTGGCCGCTTGGATCATGAATTCTCGGATGAAGAAATGCGTCCGGTTGATCTTAAGCGCCATCGTATATCGCCATCATTAATTGGATCTTAGGTCGGGAGACTGATCGAATGAGCGGCTTGGCTCGTCGGCGGTAGTGACAATGTAAGCCAAGGCTCCGTATTGTGGTAGCATGGCGTTCTTGGGAAAAGCAGCTCACGAAGGTTGTTGGCTTTCCGCGAGAATATGGATAGGTACTCGTCTCTCGAGTCGTCATTGTAGCCTACGGTGCTGATTCCTTCGGATGGCAAGTCAAAGTTTGTTCTTCGGTGCTTCCTTGATAGATATACGTTTCGAGCAGTAGGAAAGCATTGTTGATGGAGTAAGTTACGAACCTCCCAATGATGTCTCCGGAGATGGAGTCCGAGTTGAGGTACATCTCGGCCACTGTCGAGGAAGGAAGAACGTTGGCTTCCTTGATAGAAACTTCTCCGGCGACCGGACTCCGTAGAGATGCGAAGATCTCATCCATGTAGTCTAGGTCGCACGCATCGAATTCCATGGTCGGTTCGCACCGGACATGGCCTTTTGCAAGAATGTCCTCCATGTTATGAGGGGCATCTACGATTATGTTCGCCATAGTACACTGTTACATAAGAATCTTATCGATATCGAGTTTTAGATACAACAGTTTATATATATTGATACTTGAAGAAACGAGAGAATACGATACTGATTCTAATAAGCATACCAATAAAATCGAGATAAGATATGAAGATGAAGTTGTAAGTAAGGATGCTTTTGCAAATCTCGGATTTTTCGGACTTGAAAGATTTGAAGTATGCTAATGGCGGTTTGAGAAGATATGATCAAATATATATATCAAACAGGAAGATGAACGGTTATTTGATCAAAGGTTGAGTTTAGGATCGCTTTATAGAATGGACGGTCAAGATTAGAAGATATATTATAGGTAATGATCGCATATGCCGCCTAAGTCAAAGCCGGTTGTAAAAATAGCCTAAGTAGTAATGCTTGTGAAAAGACATGCATTAAATGCGCGCGAGAGTTCGGCAAGCTTATGTATGGAATGTCGTGCATTAAATGAAATCCGTTAATAATAAAGACAAACCAAGAGATATTAATATCATGCTTTGAATCTTTGCCATAAATGCAAGATTTTGTAATATAAATTACTACGAGTAGAGATACGCAAACCCGTCAGCGAACATAGTAGTCGGTGATACCTCGTGTAGATGGTTCCTCGAATCTCTACGTCCTGAATACATTCGATCGAGAGTGAACATTCCCCCTTCTTGAAATGGTCCTCTCCTGAAACCTTTTCGGCCCGGGGTCGGTAGGGTCCAGCAGACCTAGCTCTACCGAAAGTTCTCTAAATGCGGATTCAATTAGAGGCTTGGTCGGTATGTCGGCCCGTTGGTTGTCGGTATGGATCTTTTCCATCCCGATATCCTTCTTTTCGACATGGTCACGAATGAAGTGATGTCGATGTCCACGTGCTTGCATCTCGTGTGTAGTACGGGATTACGAGTGATTGCAATGGCACTTGGTACTATCGCGAGAAGATAGGCACTTCATTACGAATGATGTCATAGTCTCTCATTTCTTTGTCTCGACCCAAAGGATTTGGGCGCAACAACTTGCGGCAGCCATGTATTCGGCTTCGGTAGTCGACGTAGCTGCGAGTGCTTTGTTTCTTTGAAAACCATGAGATCGGCTTGCGCCAAGGAACCGACATGTTCCGAAGTTGATTTTCGGTCGATTCTACATCTCGCATAGTCGGCATCGAATAGCCGATTAGTTCAATATTATCATCAGTTGGATACCATAAACCCATGTCGGGTGTTCCTCGGAGATAGCGGAGAATCTTCTTTGCTTGAGTCCATATGGCTCGCCTCGGATTCGCCCCGAAATCGAGCACATACACCTACAAAGCATAAGTTATGTCGGGACGAGTAGCCGTTAAATATAATAATGAACCAATTATAGCACGATATTTGGTTTGGTTTCTGCGATACTCCCTCTTTATCAAGATCTATCTTCATATTAGTATTCATCGGGATCTTGATAGATTTGCCGGATGTGCGGCCGAATCTTTTGATGAGGTCTCGAGTGTATTTGCCTTGGTTGATGAACGTTCCCTTTTTTAGATTGCTTGACTTGAAAACCAAGGAAGTAGTTCATTTCTCCCATCATTGACATCTCGAACTTATCCTTCATCATCTTTTCAAATTGTTGACACATGATGACATTCTTTGATCCGAATATGATGTCATCCACGTAGATCTGCACAAGTAATAAGTCTTCTTCCAATCGAATGCTTTGAATAGAGTGCGGTCTCTTGTGCCTTTTACGAAAACCTTTCGAAGAAGAAACTCAGACAGGGTATCGTACCAAGCCCTGGGTGCTTGTTTTAACCCATACAGAGCCTTTCTGAGTCTATATACTTGATGTCCCTGCTGAAAGCCGGGCGGTTGTTCCACATAGACTTCTTCTTTCAGCACGCCATTCGGGAGACGCAGACTTCACATCCATTTGATAAACTACGAATCTTTGATGTGTTGCGTAGGCTAGGAATAGTCTAATTGCCTCCATCTTGCAAGCGGAGCGAAGGTTTCATCGAAATCTATTCCTTCAGCTGACAAGTAGCCTTTAGCCACGAGCACTTGCTTTGTTCCTTACTATAACGTTGTTTTCATCTCGCTTGTTTTTGAAGACCCATTTGGTTCCAATGACATGTTGATGTCGGGTGCTGCTCTACAAGCTCCCACACTTCGTTTCTCGTAAATTGATTCAGCTCCTCTGCATAGCTATGATCCAGATCGGCATCCTTTAATGCATCCTCAATGGTGCGAGGCTCTTCGGTAGACAAGAAGCGGGGAAAATAATACGCTTTCTCCTTTACGAGAATCTGGATCTTGTCTTGACATTAGGCGAGGGATCTCCAATGATTAGATCGGCGGTGTGAGCATCGAGCCACGATCTACGAAGTTTCGGCTCTTCATCCGAAATTTGTTCAACACGAGATAGTAGGTGAGTTAGGCATTTCGATTGTACTATTACGAGATTGAAGAATTTCGGTGATAAGAGTATGGTCTGCTGAGTCACCGAGGTTCGGGGGCATTCGGCTCGGGAACATTACTAGATGTTCCCCCGAGTTGTTATTCTCGGTAGTGGTCTCGGTTACCTCTTGGGTTTCTTCATCGACTCGAGTTACACGGGATTGATTGCTTCGGGAGAATCAATGCGTTCAGCTACTTGCTCGATGGTTGAGATTCGGTAGATTTGTCTTCGGTTTCTTCGTCCGAATCATCATCCCAACATAGGTTGGATCTTTTCGAGGTTTGTCCTTTAAGCTTAGATCCCTGTAGTCGTCTCACGATGTCCTCGAGATTCGGAATTTGAGTTATTGCTCCCGTCTTCGTTAGCAAACTCGTTAAAAACAACATGATGGCTTTCCTCCACGCAAAGAGTCCGATAGTTGAATACTCAAAAGCTTTGCTTGACCCGAGAGTATCCTAAGAATACTCCCCGATCGACTTGCTATCAAAAGTCTTCGCTGATCTTTCCCATTATTGTGGATAAAGCATGAACAACCAAAGATATGGAAATAAGATAGAGAAGGCTTCCTGCCGTTCCATAGTTCATATGGTGTCCTCTTATGCTACTTTGTCAGTAGAGATCTATTCTGAGTGTAACACGCAGTATCCGTTACTTCTGCCCAGAATTTGGATGGTAGTCCTGAATCTGCGAGTAGAGTTCTAGCTGCTTCTTTGAGAGTTCCGTTCTTTCGTTCAAGCAACTCCATTTTGCTTGAGGTGTGCGGGCGGCCGATGTCTCATGCTCTATTCCTTCGCCCCGCGTGAACTCCTCTACCATGGAATTAAGGAACTCGGTTCCTGCGTGCGAATGTATTTTTCTGATCTTGGCGTTCTTTTCGACACTGAGCCTTTTCAGAAGCGTTGGTAACTCTGTTTTGACGTCGACTTGTTGGCAATGAATATGACCCATGTGTAGCGCGAGTAGTCATCTATGACCACTAATGCATATTTCCCGCCTCGATCGTCATCTGGGGAGACTCGGACCGAACAAATCCATATGTAGCGGTGAAGGATTCCATCGGTGGAAGGAGATGGAAGCTGTTGGATTTTGATTCTTTGTTTGCTTTCCCTTCGGACATGCTTCACACCGAGTGTCTTTGCTTTGAATATTTCATTCGGCAGTCCCCTTGCTAGAGTGTCTCTTGCTAGTTTGTTGAGCGTCTTGAAGTTGAGATGGTCGAGTCTTCTATGCCATAGCCACCCCCGTTCGATTATCATTCTTCGCCAACAGACAAGCTTCAGGTTCAGCTGAGTTCCAGTCAGCAACATATATGTTCTTTCTGCGCGAACCTGATAACACTGTTTTCCTTGTAGATTTATCAATAACATCACAGAAACCAGCGTCAAACACCACTCTATTTGAGTTATCACAAAATTGACTAACGAGAGAGAAGGTGATGTTTGAAGTCCTTCAACATATGATACTCTTGGAACTTTGGCAGTTCCAATGCTGAGTGTTCCATATCCTCTAGTATAGCCTTTTGCATTGTCTCCGAACTCAATTCTGGGTCCTTCTTCAGTGATATAATTCTTCCATTAGACTCCTTTGGTATGTCATATGTCTTGAGCATCCGTTGTCCACATACCATGGGTCTCTGCGCACCTGCAAAACAGAATTATATTCAGGTACCCTTTATTTTTGATTTTGGGTCCTTAGGTGTTAGTTTTAATAACCCAAATCTGTCTAACAACCCTGGTGGTTTCAGACATCTTCTTTCCACTAGAGTCAACATATCTGACCACTGGACTGGTCACAGGTGACTTCTGAGGCTTCTGAGGTTCAGGAGTCCTAATCTTCTGAGCTGGTGGACTGCTGACCTTTGCCTTCTGTGTGGCTTTCTGTTTCTTCTGACTTTTGGAACCTCTTCTGACTATAGGATCATAATAATATGACCCATACTGAGCTGGATGTGTCAGCTTTGGAGGTCCATACTGATCGGCCAATTTTGATTTCTTTGGTTCCCCCCTTGGTCGAACCGGGGTACTTTGGCTTTGATCTTTTTGTCGAATCTTGCTTTGAGTAGGATGAGGTGCTTTCATCTTTTCTTTGTTCTTTGCGAGGGGGTTCGGTATATCAGCATTGATGGTCTTTCCTCGAACAAACCTATCGGCAAGCCGTCCTTACGAGTGTCTTGGGGCGGACGAGGAAGCTCCCCTGGGCCGAATCCAAGTCCTTCCTTGCAGTGCTTTGGCTTGTTGCTTGCTAGCATAGCCTCCAATTTCTTTTCGGCGCCCATGTACCTCTCGGTCATCGGTTCCTCCGGATATCATCACTTTTCTTCGATGCATCATGTTCGGTCCGAAGTCCCGACAGTTTTTGCTTCACGAGACTCGATTCGATATCTTTCGAGTCAAGTCATTGGTCAAAACTGAAATCCGATCTTCTTGATGCTTGAGACTTGGCCATCGGAGAGTTTATCTCCTCCCCCGAGTCTCACCACAAGTCCTTCGGCCTCGATAGTAACTTGACTCTCTCGAGAAAGTCTACGATTCTCCACTTTCGGGGTATCCAACTCCCGAAGAGTCTTGCGGAGGCTGCGGACTCATTTGAATTTGTTCATCTAGTAGATCTTCATATGCGGTTGTGATGTCCAAATTCCCATCCGCACTTTGAAACGATTGTCGTGTGTGCGGTGTGAAGAGGGAGTTGGCCCGGTTCATGAGAATTTACCTCATCCTCTTCGCCTGCCATCATGCACATTTCAGTCGATTCATCTGCTTCATGCTCTAAGGCCATGAAGGCTGCTTCATCGTCAGATGAATCCATAAAGGAGTCGATTTCTTCTGAGTCGTCTGAGATTTCGCCAGCTATGTAGGATTGTCTTTTCTGGGCGAATTTCTCTCTTCTTGCCTTACGTGCTTGCGCGTTCAAAGCATTCGAGCTCGGGACAATCATATTGATAATGTCCCGGCTTTTTTGCGGTTGTAGCAAGTGATGACTTTTTCTTCTTTGGTTGCACTATCCCTTGAGGGTGCTGAGTCATCTTTCTTTTACGCATTCGGGAAGATTGTGAGTCCGGAGAGCGTTTTGGTGTATATTCTGACTTACCTTTTGTGTCTCGGTACGCTTTAGTCAGCCTTCTACGCCTCTCTTTCTCCTTTTGATACTTTACGCGAAAGCACGCATACTTCGAGCGAGACTTCCTTCTTGTAGATCATTGAGTGAAGGCTCGGTCTTACTCGTCGTCTTGCTCGTCACGGGAGATCTTTGTCTTGGCTTGTTACTTTGAAAGCATGGTCGATCTTTGTGTCGCCTTCAGCTCTCGGCTTTCTTTGAGGTCTGCCGAACTCAAACTCCTCTGCACTGTAATTACGAAAAGATATGGTCGGGAGAGACAACATCTAAATCGGGAATGTCGCAATAGAGTGGCAAAAGGTGTCCGGTGTCCGTCCGGCGGTGCCCTCGGTATCTTTAGATTCATTTCTCGGTTCTTCGAATGTCTTTCCCGGCCCGTTGATTGAGTTCATCGAGTTGGTAAATCGACGTTCGGATCTTCGATTTTGTCACCAAGCATGAGAGACAAGCTTTCCGGCTTTTGGAGTTCCAGCGCTAGTTTATTCGCTTTAATCTTCCGAGTCCCTCGACTCGGTAGCGCTAGAGCATCCCGAGTTCTTTAGCGGTTTTGCATTCCCGAACCCCGCCAAGATAAGAATCGCTAACGGTGGTTAGTATGGCATTCTCCGGCGACTCGGTGCTAGATTGTGAAGCTTCTTCTCTTCGGGAGTGAAGAGACTTCGTCTTTAGGGATCTTCTTCCTAGTCACCATTCCTCCTCCTTCACTTGAGTTACAACACTATCGATCATGGGAACGATAGGTCCATCTTCAAGCACTTCGATCATCTTGTCGTGGAGGGATGTCGGATGTGCTTCCATTCGACTCGCCACACTCCATAGTTCTCCACCGAAAACATGGGTACCATTCTTATACCGACATATCATCCATGAAGAATAATGATATGAATGTAGAGTGATATGCGGTGAAAACGTTTTCCTCCGGATCCGTTCGAATAGACCGGTCTCAAAGTGACAAGAGTCTTAAGGAACTCCTGCTTCCGATACCAATTGTTGGTCCCGAGAGTGAGTTCGGGTGTAGGGGGGGGTGAATACACACGAATCCAAATTTCTCAACTTCGAACACGAACGGATCCTATTCGGGGAAGATGCCGTCTTGAAATGATTCGGCGAACCAGACGCATAACCGTTTCGAATCGTGTTAAAGGCTAAAAGGTCGACTCGGTCGAGATCCGCTAACCGACTAGGTCGAATTCGGTATCGATCGGCAAGAGTTCGGTGCGCGGAATAGTGTAGGCCCAAATCGGTTTTTTATGAGAAAACGTTTTAAGTCTCGGTTCGGTAGATAAGAAGTTCGAGATATCTGAGACAGTTAATTGATTTTAAATAAGATGTTCGGTATGCGCGTAAAATCAATGTAACAAGAAAAGAACGTAAGTAAACGACACGAGAGATTTTTAAAGTGGTTCGGATATCAACAATCCTACGTCCACTTTGTCCCGATAGATCAGGAGGCTATTTATTATACTGAGTTAGTCTCAGTCAGCTTGTGCACAGGCCAAACCGGTGCCTGGGGGTTATACCTGAGCAAGTCCCAGTTTACACTTCTATCAAACTTAAAGTGTTTGACAAACTTCTCCAACAGTGAAGGAGTCCTTATACAATAAGGATTGGGTTCAAAAGTGAACTCCTTCGTCTAAGCTATGGATATATCTGTTGATCTTAGGGTTAGAGGGATGGGGAACAAGAATGTAGCTTCTAGAGCGACGAACAGCTGAGGTTTAGCTATAAGTTCGTGTCACGTCGCTTGGATA
The DNA here is from genome assembly GCA_028984105.1 of Lavandula angustifolia. NCBI lineage: Eukaryota > Viridiplantae > Streptophyta > Magnoliopsida > Lamiales > Lamiaceae > Lavandula > Lavandula angustifolia. The sequence goes on from CM054810.1 coordinate 10,963,268, forward strand.
CTAGATGCTTTGTTGACGGTTCAGCTTGGTTCCCTTATGAGCTTAAAGGTAGTCTTTCGCCGGATATAACTCTTTCGATTCTTGCGGAAGACTTAGGCTTTTGGAATTCGCTCGTTTGAAAGTTCGTGTGTGTGTTCGTTTCTTCGTTAGCTCGTGAACTCTCTCTCGTGTGTTTCAAATCTTGAATGATCCCTCTATTTATAGAGAAGAGATTGAGAAAGATCCGTTGGAGACGATCTTCTTCTCTCTCTCTCTTTTTGGTAGCAAACGGCTCTTTTGGCGTAGGTAACAGTGCCTTTTCTTCCTTTTACGGAAAGTGTTGACTTGCAGCTTTAGTAGGTAGGATGACACGTGTATGTTTGTCATTTGTCGAGGCGGATAGAGCGGTTGAGATAGCACAGACTTTGAGACAAGCTGAAGCTGACTTCTCTCATCCTCGTATATGACAATGCTGATTGTCTTTCAAAAGATTCTCGATCCCGAAGACTATGCGCCGATGCTTGAGTCCGACCTTGTATTCGTAGATAGACAGTGAGATAAGTCTATGAAGATCGGCTCGAGTCCAGTGAACTACTCTGCTGAGTTCGGTTCGAGCGACTCTCTCGATATCTTGCTCTGCTGAGTCCAAGATCATCGAGTCTTCTACACCGGTGCTTTGAGGCAAATAAGCTGCGAGCGCCTTGACCGGAGCGAGTGTCTACCGAGTCCGAAACCTCGAGACAAACAACATATACAACGGAATGGTTCACCAATCAGATAGGGTTTTGGGATCTTCAAATCTTCTTAACAGTTCAGAGTACATAGGCTACTGAGCTTGGTTCAGTATAGAAGATAGAATCATTTCCCACTGAGTGAAACAGTGCTGAGGATAGAATCATCACCCAACAGGTATTTTACCAATTCCCGTGAGGCTCATACACTTATGGTGCTCTGAAGCACTATTGTACATTTGTTCCGAGAACGGCGGAACACACTTCAAAAAAATATTATTTCTATGAACCCGTTTGGGAACTCCAGTTGTGTATTATGATTTTTTTAATTTAATTATTTGAATTATTGATATATCTCATATACTAATCAATATTGATTTTCGTGCATTATAGATTTTGTCTTACGAGGCTATTCCAGATTTAGGAACGATATCTGCAGAAAGTGCAGAAAGGTTGTCTACAACTAGAATTCCTCGTTGGAAGAATTGGTTCTTAGGTGGAGGCCAACCGCGCAAGCTTAACAATTTCTGGTAGCGTCAGATATAATTTTTTAATTTAATGTTGTTTATATTATATATATTTATTTTAATTTAATATAATAGTTTATTTAATGTAATTGCAGCATGTTGTCCTAGATGGTCTCACACCATCCGATACGGATACACGAACTCCGTATTGGCATAGTGTCATTGGAGGCGATCGATTTCATGTGTCCTACATTCCGGCTCGAGAATCCGTTACGGCCAACGATCATAGGGGAGCATAGGTGAACGTGAAGGATAATTGAGGGTTAGGAACGATACCTTCCTCCTTCGTATGTTGTTGCGGCTTCGATTGTTGCTCGTGTGTCGATCTTCTGATCTGTGTCCCGACCTTTTTCTTCCTCTGAGTGGTCAGAGAACTGAAGAAAATAATATTTTATCTCTCCCACTCTCACACTATGCGTATATAATTTTATGAATGTGTGTGTAATCTGTTTCTGAACAGAATACTAATATATATAGACTTCAAAATCCAATATAATATTAATATATTTGTAGCCCATTAATTTAATTATATTTCTAATGGCTTCCACATAGTTAGCCCATAATATAATTAATTAATCCACTGAGCTACTAATATTTATCAATTAATTGACCCAGCCAATTAATTCCAAATAAATAACATTATTAAATAATATAAAAATACATTAATCCATTAATAATGATTTCTGAGAGACAATAAATAACTAGACAACTAATTGGGTCAGATCAGGGATCTAATACAAGAAATAAAGCTGGAGCTCAAATTAATTAATTATCTATGCTCAGCCCAGAGCAAAATTAATTAATAAACACAGATTCATTCCACTAGAGAATCCGTGCTGACTTACCCCTTTATCCCAAATTGAGAAAGGGCTTGTATTTTAGACTTAATCGATCTCCGTATTTAAGATAGAAATATCCGTTAATTAATTAAGCTCACTAACAGCTTAAATTAATTAACATCTTATATTCCTGAATAGTACCACTCGACCTTATTAACACACCTGAACTTAATCAACCGGCCGGGTTTAGTGTGATAATCCTTTCGAGTTTCTTAGGGGATATTATCAACCCATTTTACTAGGATACGGCTGCAAGATACAGACAACCAGCCTGAGCCACAAATAACTACTAACACCCAAGATACGTAGATCCGATCGCGATGACGTTCACCATAGTAGGTCAAAGTGATAGATAGCCAAATGCGCTCAGCTGAGATCTTGGTTGTCCACTAAGGTCAGTTAGGAGAACACATCTCACTATGATCCGTCAATACACCACCTTAAGTGTACCAGTAAAGACAAGCAGCTAAGACAAGCCACTTCTTATCTAAACTGCAGCTTAAATCGACAACTAATCATTAAGTTGTCTCAATTGTGATAACCGTTTTATATCTTGTCGGTTCAACCAATTTGTGTTGTCTTCCCGTGATACCCGACACACCACACAAATCTAACTTTTATACAAGATAAAGGATAACATGTGCAAATATACATATTTATCAGATAGGAGAATTAAATAGTGGTAAGGACAAAACACATTGTATACAAGCATAAAATTTGCTTTCAGTATACAAAATCCCAACAGAACGAGAGTTGTGCAGATTTGGACAGCAGACACAACGTCTATCCAATTCTAGAGGAACTGAACACAGGCAATGCCGCTCCACTGAAGGTGGTAAGCGGTTCTGAATGGAGGAGGGACTAAGGGAGCCCGATCAGCAGCAGTTGTTGACCGTCGAAGACGTCTGGGCAGTTGTGAGGGAAGAGCACCGCACCTTACGACAGGAAATAGTTTACTACGTGAAAAACCTATTTCGGTCACTGTTTGGTCCGTCTAGGAGCCGAGGCTTGGCTTCTACGTCCTCTGATACGGGCGGTAGCTGTCCGAATCATTCACCGCACGGGCTTGTGAGGAGTGAATCGGTGTCGATGGGGCACCATCGTGAGGAAATGAGGGATAACTCTCCCCAGACTGAGGATAGAGCAGACTTGGTGTACAAGCCCGAGATTATAGAGATAGGGGATAACTCCCCCCCGGGTTGAGGACACAGCCGCCTCGGTGTACCGTCCCGAGGTTATGGAGGTGGACGACGAGTCCAATAATGAAGAGGAGCAGCCGGTTATTCCACCGACGTAGGGTCGACATAGCGTCTAAGAGCGTGGCTGTTATGCTCCGGAGTCGGTCTGGAGCATGTTTGACTATTATGACCTTGTTTACGGAGATTGTCCGCCTCGTCAGAGCTGGTCATACGGTGCACAACCCATGCACCCACTTCCTTTCAACGGTGGCAATTGGCATCTGTATTATGCTCTCGATCAGGAGTAGCCTTCAGCACGCCGCGTTGAGGTCAGTGCATCCTCTGCCAATCTGGTGCGGGTCAAGCCCACCCTGTCGTCTGACCACAATTAGCTCGATACATTTTCCGTTGATTCAGTTTATCAGGTACTGTATAATTTATATATTAAATTTAATTTTCTAATTATAGTTGTTTTAATAATTTAGTTCATTTAATTTTAGATATTGACGACTCCACGTGATAACCCGTGGAGAGCCCCGATGATGAGCGCTCCCATAGTCATTGAAAATTATCGGACGCACCGGGCATCTGGACTATGGTGTTTCATGTGTGCTGCTAATTTTGCTGTCCCCCAGAGATTTTTCGACGAGCTCGAGAATCCTCGTAAGGAGTTGGAGCAGGGGACCTGGATCTATACATGGGAGTGTTGAGGAGGATGAAGTGCTGGGGGGTATTGATGTGCTAGCTGCTCCCTACTATCATCAGACCGTGATAATCGAGTCGTTATTCTTTGTAAGTAATAGAATTTTTGCTCCATTTAATTAATTAAATAATTACTGACACTTTTTCCATTTATTGAACAAAAAGTCCTCTGCCAAAATTTGAAGAAATGCGTTCCGGAGCCGGATAGCGACATGCACGATGTGGACTTCAATTATCAGCATTTCTAGAGGCCGAACGAAAGCCTCATGGAGCAAATTGTCGGTGCAAACTTGCGGGCTGATGCGCAAAAGTGGTACACTGCCCGATACGTAAGTATTTATATTAATTTTGCTTTGTGGTTTATTTATATATTATAAATTATCAATATTAAGTATTTTAATTATTTTTGAAGCTGTTACTGCCGTGTCTTTGCTTCGATCACTGGGTCACAGTTCGGATCGACCTTTATCGTTGGAGGATTGAGGTTTATGATTCTCTTGACCACAAAGGCGATGAGTTTACCCGAAAGCGTAGGATAAGGTAGTTGAGACCTCTGGTGAAGTTGATTGGTCCTTATCTGCAGTACGGCGGATATAGGGTCAGTAATGAATTCGGGTATTAGGATCCCCAAGATCGGTCGCCCACAGTGCAGATTATGCCTCCTGAGAAACAATTGGTTCAGAGAGACTGTTGGTATGAAGATTCAGTAGAACAAAATTTTATAGATTTGAAGATCCCAAAACCCCTAGCTGAATGATGAACATTCGATTATGTAATAGCTTAGTTTGGGTTCAGCATGTTAGGAACTCAGTATGCTAGAGTTCAGTAGCTGAGAAGTTCAGTAGAAGACTTTGCACTCAACTGATGGACTGAGGATCGAAGAAGTCAGTTGGCTAACCGACCACCAACTACATCTGCACAGGAATTCGTGCTCATGCACAGAATGCTCAGAAGAACGTCAGTAGTAAGTCACTTCAGTTGAAGGTCCGAGGATTCAGAGGGAGTCAACCTTGATGTTTGACAAGCTTCACCTACCAATCTACTTCGACCAACAAGGAGCCGACAACGCTTTACCTATTTTGATAAAAGCTGCTCCGAGAGTGAAAAAGAGGCGTATCTCTACATTGCACCTACTCATCAATGTTCAAAATTTAGGAGCCATTTTCCTTGTCGTTTCGACACGTGGCTAGACCCCTCTCCAACGGATCTATTCACAAATCAAACGCTATATATAGAGGAGAGTCTTCATGCAGAAAGACACCGGGAACCAAAGCTTTCAACACACAAACGATCTCTAGCATACTCACAGCATATCCAACGAAGAACTTGGACTTAGATTAGAATCTTTTTAGTTATTCTCTCTAGAGAATATTTGTTCCCCTTCTATTATCTAAGCGAGCTACATAGTAATATTCATGCCTTAGAAACCCCGAGGGAGTTCACATTCTTGTTAAAACGTTCTTATTGTAAGAACTTCCTCATAGTTGGAGAAGCCTCAAACTCTTTATGTTTGAAACCCTGTAAAAGTCACTACGACTATAATTAGAGAATATGTCAGGGTGTTATGGTATACCGAAAAATTGGTATACCGCACATACCGTACCGAAAAAATATTAAAAATATCAAAAATTTGGTATACTGTCATTTTCGGTACGATATGATACCGTACCAAAGTTTTTCGGTACCGCCAACGGTATGAGATTTCTCATAACACGGTATACCGTTGCATACCGAAATTTTGGTATGCAACAGTACACCGATTCATACCGAACCTCGATACATACCGTGTACCGATATACCGAGGTTCACACGGTATACCGAAGTAAATCGATTCATACCGAACCTCGGTATAAACCGTATACCGATGTACCGCGGTACATACCGTATATTAAAATATACCGATTCATACCAAACATCGGTATATACCATATATTGATATACCGAACTATATCGATTCGAACCGAACTATACCGATTCATACCGAACTATACCGATGTATACCGAACTATCCATTATATGAATCTTAATGTTATATTATACATTTATAGATTGTTTGTCTAATAAATTAACCGTAGTCCGTATGTACCACTTAAATGACATAACTTTATTTAGCAAAATTCGCATTATTTATTTATTAAACCATGAAATGAATTCTTAAAATTTTAAATTACCTAAGTAATACATACCAATTATTTGAATTGCCTAAATAATACTCCCTCCGTCCCAATTTAAATGTCCAGTTGCTTTCTAGCGCGGTTTTTAAGGAATGTTGTTAATGGTGTTATTGTGGTGGGTCCTCACTTCTAATCATTTTCTTAATCTTTCTCTCACTTCAATTAAAATCACTCCTACTCTTTATTTTTAGTTCATTTCCCTATTTTCAGAATATGGTTTTTTGGTTAATATAAATTCTTGCCAAACAATCCAATCAAAGCTCACACAAATAAAAGTTAGTCGATGACACAAATAATTAGTTGATTAGCTAAATAAAAGTTGTCTTGCCAAACAATCCCATCAAATTTTGCCAAACAATCACATCAAATTTTGCCAAAATGCTACACCAAAAACGACCCAAAAAGTTCAAAAACGCGCGGTTCCCACCAAAAATAGCAAAAACGTAACTACAACAATGAACTTAAACTCCATCTACTTATACTTCCACTTCCACTCCATCTACAACAACAGCTTACACAAAATGAGGAGACCAAAAGATTTGTCAACTGATGAGAAAAACAGCATTATACACTTCCTTCTTCCAAGCAAAGAAAGATGATAGGCCGTCCCGAGGCAAGATGAAAGAGGCTCGTTGAAGTGGAACTGCCGTCCAAAGACCATTTCTAGGTTGTGGACTACGCAATAATAAAACAAAAGGCGTAAGGTAAAGTAATGAATCTCCTGTCAGCAAGAATAGGCAGCAAAGGAAGGTCCAGAATTCCCATTGATCTGCCATTAATCGAAAGTCTACCAGTGTTAAAGCGATCAAGCATACGAAGGTTAGCAACTGGTATAGCAGTGAGTAAGAGCACAGTATGTAGATGGTGTGTTGATGGCCTAATCAGAGCTCACACAAATAGCATAAAGCCTGCCCTCACATTGGATAACAAGTTATTAAGGTTAAGGTTATCATTAGAAGCCCTACAGTTCGATTTAAATCTGCAAAAACTAAAATTCAAAAGCAGGCATAACATTGTTCACATAGATGAGAAGTGGTTTTATATGACTAAGAGTTCACATAGAATGTATCTAACCCAAAACGAGCCAGAACCTTATAGATCTTGCCAAAACAAAAAGTTTATACAGAAAATCATGTTCATGTGTGTGGTGTGTCGACCGGTGTTTGAAGATAATGGTGAAGTATTGTTTGATGGGAAGCTAGGAATCTTCCCTTTCACAGAAAGGGTTGCAGCAAAGAGAAATAGCAAAAACAGAGCAGCTGGTGTTCTGGAGACCAAACCTATTGATTCCATAACCAAAGAGGTGACAAGGGAATGCATGATCAATCAGGTAATGCACATTTTAATTTGAAACAAGTATGATCACTTAGAGTACATGCCAAGTAATTCATGAATAAGCTCATATTCAGTCTGATAAATAGTTTTATAACTTCTGTTGTACAGGTTCTTCCTGCAATAAGGAGTAAATGGCCGGCTCTTGCAAATAAGCTAATTTTCATACAACAAGACAATGCCAAGCCGCATATAAAAGATTCTGATCCTGAGTTTAGGGAAGCAGCCAGCCTAGAGGGTTTTGATATTAGGATAGTGCAACAACCACCTAACTCCCCAGACACAAATGTTAATGATTTGGGATGGTTCAAAGCAATACAGAGCATTCAGACAGAAACTCAATGCAACAATGTTGACCAATTGGCTGCTGCAGTTATTAAATCATTTGAAGAACTGACTCCTCAAACACTAAACAAGGTGTTTTTGAGTCTACAGGGGTGCATGCTAGAGATAATGAAGGTCAGAGGCCATAATGGCTATAAGCTGCCTCATTACAAGAAAGTTGCTCTTACAAGAGATGACATACTTCCTTTAAATTTGGAAGTTGATGTCAGCTTGGTAAGAGATTGTTTGACATATATGCAAGAGAATGGTTTGATTGCAGAGTCTATGGAACTGGAGGCAAGACTAGGTATTTAATCTAACTAAGTACTCGGAGGCAAAACTAGGCAATCTGTCGTCACTTTTGTATAGCTTACTAGTTCATTTTGATCTATGGTTGACGTAATCTACTTTGAGCTCCTAAAGCTTACTAGTTCATAACTTTTGTAAAGCATAAAGCTTACTAGTTTATTTTGTAAAGCTTAATAGTTTATTTTGTAAAGCTTAATATAGTTCATATTCACAATTACTATGTTCTATATTCAACATTTATTCAACCACAATAGGGGATAAACCCCCATCTACGAACCAAAAATAAAATACTATCTCATTCTCCAATTGAAGTCATTGATAGCTTACAAAATATGCAATTAGTGTGACCATAAAAACATCATGTTAGGACCATATGCACTCATTGCTACGTAACATGCTCTACTCAACCAAGTTCAAATGACGGAAACCGTGATAAATAGAATGTGAGGGAAAGATCTCACCCCATTAAAGTAACGAGGCAAGCAAGATTTCCAACATCTTGGACAAATGCGGATCTGTATATATGTCAAGGAATGCATGATTGGGGGCGACGCCAACCGCCCGGCGCTTAGATCGGGAAGAGTAGAGTTAAGAGAAGCACAATCGGGACAAATCCCGAGCGGCCAAGGACGCATTTGTTCCCCGATTTCATCATAGCGCTGGTGGCGCCGCCATTAACCCCATGTTGAAGTGGATCCTTCAGTGAAGAGGTGACTCAACCATATGACGGAGAGAGGCCTTCGATCCAACCGCTCGGTGGAGATCCGGCCGTCGGCCGGCCGCCACTTTTCTTCACGAGATCCAACCGTCTTCAACAGTTGGAGGCTTATGGTAGAAGTCATTGGGCGTCCAAACCGACCCACGGCTCCGATTTCATAGCAAATATAGAAATTTTCAGGAGAAATGGTAGAACAAGAAGAGATGAACGAGCGGCGCAAGGAAAAGAATTTTGGCAGAGTTAAGGTTACAAAGTTTCGAAATGAGAGAGAGAGAAATATGTTGAGAGAGACAGATAGATATTTTTATTATTATTGATTTAATTTATTTTACTTTTAATTAGATAGTTAATTAATCATGTTAAGTAAAGTTACTTTTACTAACTTTTGCCAAAAAAGGTATACTGGACATTTAAATTGGGACACCCGAAATTGGTATACTGGACATTTAAATTGGGACGGATGGAGTACTTGAAGTGGACTAAAAAAATAATCTAAGTTTATTTATTGAATAAATTTATATTTTTTTTGTTCTCTATTACTTTGTATAAATTTTATATAATCTTATGGTTCATATTTTGAATAAATATTTAACTTTTTCTTAGTTTGTCTGATTTTTAAGAAACATAAACTAATTCATTAAATGTTCATATTATAATAATGACCATACAACTTAACATTCACTAATCACTATGAATCAAATATCTGTGATTGAGATAATAATTTATTGTATTATGTTATCATTGTTCCAAGTGAAACATTAATTTAATCAAGAAAAGAAAAATCAAATGAAATACAAATCATAAATTTTAGTTATATTAATAAGTGTTACTTTATATCGATTATTATGAAATACTTTATGATTTATATTTTCCAAATGAAATACTAATTCAATCAAGAAAAGAAACATCAAAGACAAACTTGAATTTTACAAACAAATTGAAGATTATGATAAGATTAAGAGTTTCTTTATTTATTTATGTTAATCTATAATCAACTAAATTGATGGTATGTGTTTGTTTTGTAGATGTAGAATTGGATAGTTCTCAAGCTATCTGCGCATCATCCACAATCTCATGAATCTCGTCGATCACAACTCAAGTAAATTATGTTTATTTTATACATTATTATTATTTTATACTCCCTCTGTCCCAACGAGCTGTGCTTGTTTTCCTTTTTAGTTTGTCTCACTCATCTGTTCCTATTTCCAAAAAAAGCAAATTTTTACACACAATTACTCACTCTCTTTTTATGGGACCCACCACTTCACTCACATCTAACAACTCTCCTTAATTTACGTGCAAAAAAGAAATGAGCACAGCTCAATGGGACGGAGGGAGTATATTTACTTATTTGAAATTTAATATTATATCTACACTAATTTTAAAATCTCATATTTGCAGGTTTATGGTTGATTTACAAATGATTTGTGATCTTGACCCTTGAGCATTTATCATCTCGTGGGAGTGTTGAAGAATGAAAATTAGACTTTATTTGACATTTGAATAGTTTTTTGAGATGTTGGATGGAATTTGCCCTTGCTGGGCTGTGTTTTATTTTCTGTATTAGCATGTTCTACTGATTATCTTACACATTTTTGTTGGATGAGATTTGCATGTTTTCTGCATCGGCATATTCTATTTAATGGCATGTTATTTTTCGGTAATCGTGTGCTTTGGTATAATGTTATATTTTCGGTATAACATCCGTTTTGGTATATCGTTTGCTTCGGTATACCAAAGCTTTCGGTATACCAAAGTACGGTACGGTATACCGAAAGAGCGGTATGACAGTGGTATGGAGATTGTTTATACTGAACTTTCAGTATACCGAACTACGGTATACCGAAGTTATCGGTACGGTAACGGTATGCATTTTCCTATACCAAACCTTTTCAGTACGGTAAACGGTATGGTAAAAATGTTACGATATACCGTACCAAACACTCCTAAACTGTACAACTCTTTTTAAGTTTGTTAATTAGTTTGACTTATTTATATAATCACTTCACAGTGAGTTTGAATTTTATAAGGAGTATTATTTCAACTACTCGAGCAAATTAAATAAATCTTTTAAAAATCCGGGAAATATAATGTTTATCATATTTTAATTAAGCAGACCCAATTATTTTTCCAAGATAAATAGCATGATTTCGCTTGGCCCTTTCACTGATATTATTTTTACCTACCAAATAAAAATAAATTAGGTGATATGTAAGTTTTTTTATAAATGACAATTTTCATTAAATATGCACACCTTTTGCTGACAGATTTAATGCTTAATCTGCCCACTTTACCCCCATATTAAACCACTAATGACAATACGACCAAGCTACATTTGCCCTTGTGGACTCATTTCTAAGGATCCACTTGTATATATTCAGACAATTGTCTCCACACTTAATAAAAAATTACACTTAAAAAAAATCACAAAGAAAGAGTGTGTGTGTGCGTGCGTGTGTGTGACATTTGTGTGCTCAAAAAAGAGATTTTTTTTCTCTAAATTTGAAGATGGAAAGGGGCGGAGGATTTAATTCTCACCATATGTATAACGATGCAGGAGTGCCCGGATCTGGTATTTGTCTAAATTTACAGAAGTTTATATTTCATTTTTACCATGAATCAGGTGCTTTTGAATCTTTGGATTGATGTTGGAAATTATCCAGTTCTCTAAGTTGCAAATTCGTAATAATTTCTTTCTGCTACTTTATTTTGTTTTGTTCAACTGATACAAGAATCGAATAAGTTAATACCGATATTTGTCGACTTCCGTATCATATTTTACTCTCATTATCTTATAGAATGTGGTTCATTTCTTTTAGATACGGGTATTAAGGAGATTTGAAAATTCTGTGTAAAATTATGGGTCCCACAAATAATGTGTATGTAATAATTTATTATTTTTAAAATAAAATAAATTCTATGAAACTGCTCAAAATGGAATAGGTGACTCATTCTATTATATGAAATGAGGAAATTTTATAGTTTACCTTATGTTCAGATGGATTCTCTTGTTCAATTTTTTATGATTGGAAATTTGGACCTCCGTATGGTGATACGATATGATATAGTATTACGTGAAATCAACAATGCATAATTATATTTATTCAAGCTTTTGCTCATATATGAAATTTGGATTTTTTTTTCCTTATAATTTGAAATAACTTTCCAATTCCAATTATCTCATATAAAATTTTTAATATTTAATAATCCATTTTTTTAAATAGTTAAAGCTTAGATTTTTTTTTTAATTTATCAAAATATGAGTCTCCTTACATTTATTTCATGAAGCATCAAACGTAAATGCCCTTTTGGTTGAAATGAAATTGATTGTTAATTAATGATATGGTTGGAGGGAAACTCTTAAGAAATTCCTAGATGTACATGAGGAGTAAATTATACCTTCTTCATCTTATTCATCTTGTTTCACCTTTCGAATTAGGTTGTTTTACTCATTTTGTCTTACTCCAGAAATGACAGATTATCTACATACAACTATCAATTTTTTTTTATGGGATCCACTCATTTATAAATAATTTTCGACTCCCCTTAATAAATGTATCGAAAAGAAGTGAGTCAAGTTCACTGAAACAAATGGATTAGTATTGTTAATATTGTTGTACAAAGTTAATGCTCTGCACTAATGTAACATTGCGTTCTTTTGTGTATAGTTTATTAGCTACTAGAGAAAATTCCACAAACTACACACCAACACTTACATTATTCACATAGTTCAAAATTGTTAGATTTCAAATCTAACCATGTTTTGCAGACTTAGCTTTTACATGAACTCGAACCTTGTCCGCAAATGTTATAGGTTCGAATTTGACCAATTTCGATAAATGTGAATTATCTCACATGATTCAACTAATAGGATTTTTACCTTCTGTTTATTTGCAAACTACTATATAGAAATAACATTTAAGCATTGCACGTCTTAAATATTGACTGCATATTTCCTTACCATTATAAAAAATAAATAATAATAAGTATATACTGATATTAGGAATTAGGTTTGTTAGGGTTGACAAATGAAGTAATATTTTGTGCAGAATATTAATTTTGAAAAGAATAGGCTGATTACAATTTTACCCTCTCAGGTAACGAAGGCATGGTGATCGAAGAGGGCAATGCAGAGGGGGAGGCCGGCGTGATGCGGAAGCCAGACGAGTACATGCCGATCGCCAACATAATCAGAATAATGCGACGGATCCTGCCGGCGAATGCGAAGGTTGCAGACGATGCAAAGGAGACGGTCCAAGAATGTGTGACGGAGTTCATCAGCTTCGTAACGAGCGAGGCCAACGCGAGGTGCCACAGGGAGTGCCGCAAGACCGTGACTCCAGAGGACGTGTTGTCGGCCTTGGCCGCCTTGGGCTTCAACGACTACGTCCGTCCCCTCACTCTCTTCTTGAACAACTACCGCGCTCAAGACCCTCTCCGCCCACCACCGCATGTGGGTCGCCGCTTCATGCCCGGTGCGGAAGGCTCTTCCGCTGGGCCACAATTCAGACAGTGAATCAAGGAACTTGGAAATTACTTTCTTGAAATTGCAGCATTTTAGACCAATTTTGTTTTACTACCATATTATATTACTATTACTCTCACAGTTTTCAAGTTTGAGTGAGACGTAACAAATAATACAGAGATCCGCATTTTCTGTGTTTTTATAACCGCATCTATTTTTTATTTATTTTGGAGGCAACTGTTTTAGATGGGCTATCAGGAAAACATTAGCTATGTATGAATTTATGTGGTATGGTAGCGATGTTTATGGGTGTTAGCTTAGGTACGTTCCTTATGGGGTGTTTGCTATAGTAGCCAAATTGGTAAAGTAAAATACAAATTTAGCCAATTTATATATAATCTTAAAAAATTAGCTAAAAATTAACTTTTTCAGAATTTTCAATCTTTTTCAATCTATTTTTGGTCACTGCCAATGATTTTCGCATAAGAGATCAATTGTTTCTCAATCATTAGCTACGTCGCTGGGATGCCGAAGTGGTGTCGATGGTGCGCATTTGCTTTCAATTTGAAGAGACAAGGCTCTATATTTCTATTTCCACACTGTAGGGATATAAATCAGTGGTCAAGTAGACCATAGTTAGGGGATACATAGGACATGACTCAAGAGATGTTTTTGCATAACACATCTAATAGAGGGAATTGTAAAATATATAGAGACTACGACGAGAGGAATATTTTTATAATATGAGTCAAGATTATGGGGGAAATTGTAGGGATACTGAACTACATTGTAATGAGAAATTGAAGATCCCAAAATCCCTGTCCTAACCCCTGTGTGTGATGGACTAACTAATGTAAATAGGCTAGACCTGCTTTGATCTTCTTAGATTATTTTGTCTTAAGTCCTGTAAGGGGTAAAATGTTGGAGTGAACTTCAATAGAGAAGTTAAAGTTCCAGAACCCCAAGTCATCGGTTCAATAGAGCTCAGTAGTTGTTGGTCCCGAGAGAGACGAGTCTTCAGGTGTGGAATACACCTGAGTCAAAGTTCAGCAACGAGCGCGACAGTCAGTACTGCTGAATCAGTACTGTTGAACGCGTGGGCAGAGAATCCTTCTACTGAGTACGGTCCATCAATTCGGTCCAAGAGAACAAGAGTTCAAGATCGGGTTTCGAGTGCGGAAGAGTAGGCCCAAAAGAATATTCGTCTAAGTCTGAAAACACCGTTTTTATGCTATTTGATTTAAAGTCAGTTTTATGCAAGTGAACAATTAAGCAGAGCGACAATAAATCAACACAGTTTTTAAAGTGGTTCGGATATCAAGCGATCCTACGTCCACTGTCCCGAAAGGTCAGGAGGCTATTTATTATACTGAGATAGTCTCGGTCGCGCCTTGTACACAGGACAAAGCCGCGTCTTGGGGATTATACTGAGCAAGTCCCAGTTTACAACGGTTATCAAACTAAAGTGTTTGACAAACTCTCCAACTATGAAGGAGTCCTTTTACAATAAGGAACAAGTTCAAATATGAACTCCTTCGTCTAAGCTATGGATATTACAATAAGATCAGCTTAGATTAGATAAGGAACGAGATAGAACTCTAGAGAGAAGAACTATAAGAATATATCTATGAAAGGTAAGTTCTTCTCTGGATATGGCTTGAATATTCTAGAGTGTTTGTTCGGTTGAGCTCGGTTCCTTAGATGTGTCCATCATCGTCATGATTGACCTCACATCTCTTTTTCTCTGCGTGAAGACTCTTCTCTATTTATAGAGGTGACCTAGGCATATGTCCGTTGGAGAGGATGATGCCACGTGTCACTCTATGGGGTAGCAAACGACTTTATTTGAATTCTGTAGAGTCCACTAACTTTAATGAAAGTGGTTGACTTGCAGCTTTATGTCGGAGACTCTGCCAGCTGGCTGCTTGTCATTGGTCGAGGTACAGAGAGTGGTTAAGACCTATTCGGACTTCAAGGTGATACGGAAGCGACTTCTCGGATGTACGACCTCGGAACAACTCTACCGAATTGTTCTTCGAAGTCCATGGTCGGTAAAGTAACCGACCGACCGTTGCTTGAGTCCGATCTTGATTCGAGATAACTCTGCCGAGTCCGCTTTTATCGAAGATCAACTCGAGTACAAGTGAACTACTCTTGCCGAGTTCGGTTCGACCGACTCCTTTCGAATATCTTTGCTCCTACCGAGTCCAAGATTTACCGAGGATCAACTCGAGTACGATGAACTACTCCCGCCGAGTTCGGTCCGATCGACTCCTTTCGCATATCTTGCTCCCGCTAAGTCCAAGATTTACCGAGTCTTCTACTTGAATGCACAACTGTTGAACTTTAGCTAGTCTCACGAGTTCCTAACACGGTGAACTCAGTTAAGCTATAACAATATCGAAAGCTCATCATCCAGCTAGGGTTTTGGGATCTTCAAATCTATCATAGTGAACCTAATTCCCAACAGTAGTCTTCAGAGTCAGTCGCTGGAAGCACTCAATAGAAGATCGCCCTTCAGCAGACTTATAAAGAAGACTTAGGACGATCATTCTTGATCTACTGAATGAGTGAAGAGCTCAATTGATTGTCTTCAAGTCAGAAGCTAAAAGAATTCAGTAGAAGATCACTCTTCAACCGACTTAGAAAGAAGACTCAGTACGATCAATCTTGATTTAGTGAAGGAGTTACAACTCAATTGCACCGTACAAGGAAAATCGACAGCCTGACCTTTATCAGTCGGATGTCAGCAGAGAAATACTTTGTGTCCGAGGTTTAGAGAAAGTCAACTCAGCTAAAAGACTGAAGTCTGACAAGTCTCAACCACTGCCACACCTCGACTAATGAGAAGCAAGCGAAGCTTACATGCTTTGACACAAAAGTTGTTGGTCCGGAGATGAGTATCAGGTGTAGAGGCGGGGTGGAGGCGGGGGGTGAATACACTTGATTGCAAGTTTTTCCTCAAACGTGAAGGTTAGTTAAATACTGGTTTTTGCTACTTAACGAGTTCAGTGCCAGATAAGTCTTCTGATCATGGGGCAGAGTGTTTGAACAACTGAGTTCTTTCTACTGCTGAGGTCAGTATTGAGAAGTTCAGTCGCAGAATATTGTGCGGATAAATGTGGGGCCCAGTTTCACTTCTTCTCTTTGAAAACGTTTTATGAAAACCAAAACAGTTTTGGCTGGTGCAATTTTCAAGTATGTTTTATTGAAGTATGATTTTGTAAACAGTTTAAACATATATTCAATAAAATAGTAAATGACACAAACAATTTTTAACGTGGTTCGGATACGCAAGATCCTAAGTCCACGGTCCTGCTGAGCAGGAGGTCTTGTTGATTTATCAGAGCAAGCCACTGCAAGGTTTCTATGCACTGGACAGAACCTTCTAACTTATAGTCCTTAGCGACTTTACAGATTCAAACCAAAGTTTGAAAGATTTTCTCCAACAATGAAGGAGTTCTTAGAGTAAGAACCTTTCACTAAAAGTGAACTCCTTCGAAGGTTTTAAGCTTAAGATATTACAATGAATGCTTAGATAGAGAAGGGGAACAAGAGATTCTCTAGAGAGAAGAACTAAACAAAAATGATCTTCAAAGAGCAAGTTCTTCACTGTGTTTGGCTTTGAGTTCACTAGAAATTGTTCGCTTGAAAGCTTGTGTTCCCTTATTGTTATCTCGATGCTTGGAGATCCTTTTCTATTTATAGTTATGACCCATGCATAGATCCGTTGGAGAGGACGATGCCACGTGTCAAAAAAATCCAAGAATTACGGCCATATATTTTCGAAATGTCGTCGCATAGTGGTTGGAGTTCTGTGCATGAGAGATACTTTTGTGTCAGACCAGGTAAGCTTTGTTTGCCTCTCATTGGTCGAGGTATGCAACGGTAGGTGAGACTTGTCAGAAATCAGTCTTCTACCTGAGTTGACTCTCTGAACCTCGGATACTAAATGTTCTCTGCTGACATCCTAATGATAAAGGTCAGGCAGTCGATTTTCCTAGTACGGTCTGCAACTGAGTCGCAACCTATCAGTAGATCAAAGCTGATTGTAGTGAGTGTTGGTCCCGAGATAAACGTTCAGGTGTAGAGGGGGGGGTGAATACACCTGAAAATAATTTCTCAACTTAAAACGCGAACAGTCCCTTTCAGGAGAATGTCGTGCTGAACAAGTTCAGTAGACCAAATAAGCTGTTCTGAATCGCATGGCAGAGTGACTGACTCCACTGAGGCCTGCTAGTTGACTTAGGTCAGAATTCAGTACCGTTCAACTGAAGTTCAGTATAGTGCGGAAATGTGTAGGCCCAAATTCAGTTGAGTTAGAAAATGTTTTTAAGGAACTATTTCAGTATATTAGTGCAATCTGTTAAGCTTTGCCGAAACTCAGTTGAATGATTTTGAAAGATAATTTCAATATGAACAGTAATCAATGCAACAGTAAAAACACAGTACACAAGCAATTTTAAAGTGGTTCGGATGCAACAATCCTACGTCCACTGTCCCAAAAAGATCAGGAGGCTATTTTATTATACTGAGTTAGTCTCAGTCGGTTTGTGCACTGGACAAACACTGTTCTTGAGATTTATACTGAGCAAGTCTCAGTTTACAAGATATAAAACTTAAATGTTTGACAAACTCTCCAACTCTGAAGGAGTCCTTTACAATAAGGATCAGTTCAAAGATGAACTCCTTTGTAATAAGCTATAGAAATGGTTAGCTGAGCTTAGGTTAGAGGGAAGGGAACGAGAAAGTGGCTTCTAGAGCGACGAACGGTTGAGTATAGACTTTGGGTTCATATTCAGTCGCTTGGATACTAGAGGCTTTATGATCTGATTCGGCTCGGTTCCCTATGAGAAAGTATGTCGCCTTTCGCTGGAGATCACTCTATGAAGTTCTTGCGGAAAGCTTTTGTCGATTCTGAGTTGCTCATGAATGCTCGTGTGTTCTTCGTTTTCTAGGTGAGCTTCAATTTGAAATCTTCCCTCTATTTATAGAGTAGAGACATGGATAGATCCGTTGGAGACAACGATCCATGTGTATCTCTCTTTTGGGTAGCTAATGACTCTTTCAAAGTATGGTGGCAGAGTCCTTTCCCTCCATTTCTAGAAAGTTGTTGACTTACAGCTTTAATCAGAAAGTAGACAGCTGGCCGCTCGTCATTGGTCGAGGCTGAAGAAAGTAGGTGAGACATATAGACTTCAAGGTGGATCTGAAGCTGACTTTTCTATACCTCGTATGACTCTGCTGATTTGACTTATGAGATATCATGACAGTCAGAAGACTGTCTAGCCGTTGCTGAGTCTGATCTATGTTCAGTAGCATACTCATGCTGAGTTCAGCTCTACTGAAGATCAACTCTGAGTTCAGTGAACTACTCTGCCGGAGTTCGGCCCACCGACTCCTTTCGCATATCTTTTGCTCTGCGCGAGTCCAAGATTACCGAGTCTTCTTCTAATGGTGCTGAGGCTGATAGTCTGCTGAAGAACCAGTGGACAGAACTGAGTTGCCTGAACCAAGTCGAAGAGTGTCTACTGAGTCTGAATCTCTCAGAGACAGAATAAACAATTACAACAGAATGGTTCATCAGTCAAAGTAGGGTTTTGGGATCTTCAAATCTACTGAGCACTGGGCTACTGAGTCATCTCCAAACAGCTTGTGAAGGTGCTGAATCATGTCTCAACAATTTCCCCCTATTTGATGATGCCAAAACCTAACACTACAAACTGTCAGAAACAAACTCCTTACAAGTATTACAAGTAGGATAAGTGGAGTTGTTCTTCAAGTTCTAGACTACTGATGGAGTTATGGGAAGAAATATCAGAACCTATATAGAAATCTAACAGCAATTTCTCCCTTTCTAACAACAATTTTCCCCCAAACACTCTATCAAACCAGAATCTATCAAGCTAAGTAAAAACTGACAGACATAGATATAAATATTCAGTGAGTGTGTGAGTCAATAATCACTTGGGTGATTCTGAGTGTTAAGCATAAATAACAAGGCCAAGTAGACAATAAGGTATTGTCAGGGCCGAACAATAATGATGTTATATATATCGGTAGAAAGTTCAAGATGCAAGACATCGACTTGCTATTCTAGAGAAAGGAAACACGAGATACAAGGAAGCTATCATCTATCTCCCGAACTGCTGAATCCGCTCTTTAAAATCTTTAGACTTCTCTTCGGAGACGGCGATCCATACATCCCGTATGTATCTCTTCTTAGCTTCGATATCGTGCCATATCGCGGGGATCGATTCATCTAGATCATTTGCTTGAACAACACTCTTAACTTCTCCTTCAATTACCCTAATATGTAGGGAACCATTGAGCTTCAGGTGGGGGAGGCGAGAGGTCTTGGAGCCGGGACTCTAACATCAACCTTCTCGGCTCGGGCCTTCGAACTCTTGCATATATCACTGGATCACTCTTCAGAAGCCACTCAGCAAAGGCTATTGACTTGTATATGTCAGGCCAATACCTCCAAATATAGAACCTCTTTATGAAGTCAGCTTTCAGCGTCTCCCACCTCTGAGTCCGTTCCCATGGCATCCAAGTATCAAGTCTGGGCCATCTGTGGCTTTTGAGGTCTTTGGGCTTCCTGAGTCTCATGTACTTATACGGAATTTCAGCCTTCTCAGGAACCCTCTGACTTGCTTCTTTCTCAGCCTTGATCCTAAGAGCCTCTAGGTCAGCGAGTCTGAGCCTTTCCCTTGCTTCACTTATCTGCCTGACTTCAGCTCCTCTGTCCGAGTATCTCTCCATCTTATCCCAGATCTCTTTCATCTCTTGCTCTTGAGCCTTAGAGGGGGCATATGATGGAATGTGCTCTTGTTCCTTTTCTGAATCAGCAGGTGTTGAAGATTTGGATTTAGAAGTACCCTGCTGACCAGTTTGCTGCTGCTGCTGTTCTCTTTCCTTCTTCTTGTCAGCTTCATTGCTGAGCTTCAGATTTCTTGGGGGTAGACTTGTCCCAGGCTTTCTTCCCTTCTGAACTTTGGTTCTACCTTTGGCAGGCTATTTCTTTGGCTTATTGTCAGCCTCTGCCTCGGCTATCTCCCTTGCCAGCTTCTCATTAGCTGCAATCTGAGCCTCTTCCTCAGGAGATATGAACCTTCTGGTTCCTTTCTTTTTGGGAGGAGTGGGGAGTTTAGTATCTTCTTCCCTTTCCCCGGAACTGGAGGAGGTAGAGGGACTTCTTCCTCTTCAGAGTCCTCCTCTGCGTATTCAACAACCTCCTTTATAATATCACTAGGAGTTTGGGTTGCTGATTCTTTGGGTCCTGAGCCACTTGGGCCGGTCTCAGCAGGCACTACAGCTCCTGCTGCTGAGATACCCTGTGCCTGACCCTGATCCTGGGAAGCAGTGGGAGCTGATTGCCAAGTCTGAGTTGCTCCGGTCACTGTCCTGACTCCCCTTGGTGCCCTTGGTACACTTTCCCTACCTTCCCCCTTTTTGGCATCAGCAAATAGGCCAAGGGTAGGTACCTGGACCTTCTTGTTTAGACTGTCATAATCTGAGGCTAGCTTATCCAAGGTTGCCTGAAGCTTTGTGAGGCTTTCATGGAGTTCATTCCTCTCATCTGTAAGTTCTTCACTGTATTTCTTCTGAGAGGTCTCCACTACAGTCTGAATCGATTGCAACTTTCGATCCATTTTGTCTTCCAGGGCCTTCTGAATGGTCTGGAGTCTGAGCTCTGAGGCCTAAGTTAGGGAAGATATGGATGCAGTGTGAGCTGACTGGGCTGCCTTATTATTGGTCTGGAGACGAGAGTCAGGTGTAGAGGGGGGGGGTGAATACACCTGAGTACTAGTTCTTTTTCTCAAACGCGAAGGACAACTGAGCTGTAGGTTGCTACTGATGAACAATGCCAAATAGTAACCTTCTGATCGCAGGTAAGAGTGAGTCGGCTACTGAGTCTCTCCTAATGATTTTTGTCAGTACTTGATTCTTAGTCGGAGACTTTCGCGCGGATAAGAGTGTAGGGCCCGGTAGATTTAGTCTCAATTGAAAACGTGTTTTTCGTAAACCAAATTGTTTTGGCTAGTGCACTTTTTGAATACGTTTTATGCAAAGTATGAGTTTGTAAGAGATTTGTATGCAATGCAATAAAATAGTAAACAACACAAGCAATTTTTAACGTGTTTCGGATACGCAAGATCCTACGTCCACGGTCCTGCTGAACAGGAGGTCTTGTTGATTAATCTGAGCAAGCCTCAGCAAGGTATCTGTGCACTGGACATACCTTTCTAAGTTATAGTCCTTAGCGACTTTACAGTTCGAACCTAAGTTTGAAGGGGAGGGGATTTTCTCCAACTATGAAGGAGTTCTTACAATAAGAACAGTCACAAAATGTGAACTCCTTCGAAGGTTATAAGCTATAGATATGAACGATTGAGCTTAGATAGAGAAGAGGGATCTAAAGAAAGAAACTCTAGAGAGGAGAACTAAAAATATTCTGCTAAGCAAGTTCTTCACTGGATCTTCTTGAAAATGCTAGTGTTTCGAAAGCTTGAGCGTGTAATCCCTTTTGATATCCCATGCGAGGAGCTCGGAAATGCTTCTCTATTTATAGTTGTGACCCAGGCATTTGCCCGTTGGAGAGGAAGATGCCACGTGTCACAAGCATCCAAGGAAAATGGCCATATGTTTGAATTATTACAATAGAGTTGTTGATTACTGTGCATGAGAGCAACTTTAGTAGGTCAGAGCAGGTAGAGCTTAGACGGCTTCTCATTGGTCGAGGTTTGTGGTAGGTGAGATCTGTCAGACATCGGTCTTCATCGGAGTTGACTCTCACTCTTCCTCGTATGATCTTCAGCTGAATTTCGTATGAAGTTAAAAGCTGGGTCGTTTCCTGTCGGATACAGTAGACCTGATGCGGTCTCTGTCTTCTTCTTCTGAGTCTGCTGATAGTATATATTCTACTGAGTGTAGTCAACTGGTAAGATGTCTTCTACTGAGCGATGATTAGCTGATGACTAGAGAACATAAGCTCTTACACTGATGACATGGGGTTTTGGAAAGTAACTTCCTTCTGAAGATCAATCCAACATTTACCCCGTACAGAACTTAGACAAAAGCGATAAAGAAAGATATAGTCTGTCTAGCCTATTACATCATCTAGTCCTATCGACACATAGGATACAAGCTGGGTTTTGGGATCTTCAATTCCATAGCATGAAACACTATGATTTCCCCCATTACCGATAAATAGATAAGTCATATTACAAGAACTACTGATAAAGTAATACTAAGTATCCTCTACCGACTCATAACCCAACAATTTCCCCCTAATTGATGATGCCAAAACCTCTATAAATTCTAAGAATATTAAGTCCCAAAATACTGACCAAAAGACTTCAGAAAAAAAAACTGAGCAAATAACTCAAGGCAGTCAGCAGCTGAAATATAGGCACATCAGAGAAACGGTTATGTGTGTGTGTGTCAGATCACTTTAGTGATCAGTTGTGATAAAGTAAATGAATAAAGCCGTAAGACAATGAGTGATTGTCTGGCCAGAAGAAAGAACTGATATATATATGAGAGTGGATTATACAATCCTATCTTCTATACAAAGATAAAGAACTACTGCTATCGCCTGAACTTCTTGGTCTTGTTCTTGAAATCAGCAGACTTGGCAGCAGGAGGATCCAAACCATATGCTTTGTAGATTCTGGCACGGAGGGTCTGGATATCCTCAAGATCGCTCGGCTGCTGTGGATCAAGATCACGGTGTCGTGCAGCCACGTCGACCTCTTCTTTGATCTCTTTGGTACAGAGTACTCCTCGAGAGGTCATGGGTGGAGTCAGCTTCTTGTAGGTAGGGGCAACGAGTGGCAGCTTCTCCTTTGATAAAATCAGTTGAACTTGAGCTCTAAGGTTGGCATTGGACTGATGAAGGAACTCATCGAAGAGTTCAGCAGCCGGTACCTCAGTAGGATAGCATTGCCATACGTAATATCCCTTTATGAATTCTATCTTCAGCTCCTCCCATTCCTCATTAAGATTCTAGGGTATCCACTTGTCTACATGTCGGTGTGGAGTTTTCTTCAGATAAGCAGCTCAGGGTGCGCCTCGCCTGTAGTACTTGGAAGACCTGGGCACCTGTTTCCTCCAGTCGAGAACTGGTTCCTTGGCCATTTTGTCAGTGAGCTCTACGATCTTGGCCAAGTCTTCCAGTCTCTTCTTCTCTCTAAGGGCTGCAGCTCTAGTGTCTCTTCTCCGGAGATTCAGCCCTTGCTGCGTAGCCTCCCAGGTGGCTCTGTCCTCTGCCTCCTGCTCAAGAGTAAGTGTAGGAAGATTTTTCATCCTCTGAGCAAGTGGCTGAAGGTCAGTGTCAGAGGCAGCCTGTTCGTCCTGAGCCTTTTTCTTTTTCTGCTCTTCTAGGAGCTTTTTGGCTTGGCTCCTGGCCATCTTAGCCACATGATTTCTCTGCTTTTTGGCCTTCTGAGCCTCTTCTTCAAGCTGTCTCTCATAGTCAAGCTCATCTTGGAGCTTCTGAGCGACCTGCTTATCGAATTCCTCCTGCTCCGCTTTTGTTTTGAATTTAGGCGTCGGGGAAGGAGGTGGAGTGGATTCAGTTGCTTTCTCCTTCCTAGGCCTTTGCGGTGGCAGAGGTTCATCCTCTTGGTCCACATACTGTGCCACCTCTTCTATGTGCTGAGCCGAGGATCCTTCGCCTGATCCTGCGGCCGGCTCAAGCACCTGAGTAGCTTGGACTATGGGAGGGGGAACTGAGCTGGTTCCAGCTTGAGCAGCTAAACCTTCCCCCTTGGCAATTTCCCTTGCCTCTGCCTCTTCTCCCACCTGAGCTGTCTCCGCCTCTACCTTATCTTCCCCCTTTTTGGCATCATCAGCCAGGGTCAGATGAGTACGAATAGCAATCACTTCCTTTTCTAATTTGAAAAGGATGTTCTTGATGGAAGTGGTGGTGGTGTCGAAGTCTCTGACCGCATCACAATAGTGTTCCCAGTCAGCTTCTTGGTCCGCGCGGATCAGCTTGATCTGGGCTTCTGTCTCTTGTCTTTGCTTCAGTAGCGATGCGTCAAGGGAGGCAGTTATTTCTGTCTAGATGAGCTTGAGGGCTGCCGCCTGATTTTCTAAGGCTTTTTGAACGCTGGAGGTGGCCATCTTGATGCGCTCATCCATGGCTTTCTGGACAGTGGCGAGGCTCTTAGTCAGCTGCTCAGAAAATATTTTCTGCTGAGCTTAAAGGAGCTGCTGACTTTGAGTAGCCAAGTCCGCCTTCTGAGCGGCAAGCGCGGTCTGGACTATCTCCTGAATGTTAAGAGATGGAGTAGGAGTTTCCGAGACCTTCTTCACTTCGCTAGCCAGTCTGTCAACTGTCTCCGTCTGAGACTTAGTATATTGTGCCCACTTCAGGTGGACATCCTTAGCGAGGAGACTATTTTTGTCTCCTTGCTTCCTGATAGCTCTGTTGACAGACTTCGAGGACACGGAACTGATAGGTTGGGCCTGATAAGAACTGGTTCCGAGCCTCTGCTCAGATGCTGCGAGTTGTTGCTCTCGGCTGGGCTTCGAGGCAACCGGGGCATCACCTGATGTAGAAGGTGGAGGTGGTGATTAGCCCTTCTCGCTGGGAGTTTTACCCTCAGCAGATTCTCCCTGGTCTGCTTCCTTGGGTGGTGCCTAATCCTCATCATTATTATCGTCATCATGATGGGAAGGCTGCGATGGGCTGCTGGCATTCTGTTCGGAGAACCTCAGGCTGAGAAGATAAAGCATGGCAGATCTCAGGTCCTAGAATGAAGCTAGGTCAGCGGGTTCCCCAAATCCAATGGCTGACTGCAATCTCTGCTCTTCTGCCAGTAAGGACAATGCTGTCTGCTGCATGATCAGATCTTCGAGGATGTCCCAGTTTAGGAACCTCAGCAGCATTTGTGTGTCCTTGCCCTGATCGCAATGTCGACCAGATCCTTATGATTAGATATCTCGGGGATTTGTGCTGCGACTTCTCCTGTGGCTCGAAGATGAGTCGACTGCAATGTCGACCATTCAGTGGATGTTTCATCAACAATTGCCATCATCAGCTGAAGTCTAGACCTGGATAGCTGATCGAATAAGCCGACGGAGCTCGTCAAGATGTGAGTGACAATGTAAGTGAGCCCGCGGTACTCTGGCAAGAGTTGGTTCTTGGGCAACGCGGATTTGAAGGAGCTGTCATCCCTGCCACATAAGCGATGAACATATGAGTTGAGCTCCTTCTCCTTGTAACCCACTGGAGATATCCCATAGGCAGGAAGATCAAAAGAAGCCTTCAACGGGCCGCGATATTGATATCGGAGTGGCCAGATTCCCACTTCTGAGGGGCCACTTCCCTCATATAAGCGAACTGGCATACCTCTCCATCTGTACCTTCCACCATACGCCAGTTATAATAAACTTTAGCCACTTGACGGGGGAGATACGACTTCAGATGCTTCGTCAGCAGAAGCTCAAGGGCAGACCCTTCAAGAGCCGAAAATATGGGCTCTAGGTACGGAAGGTCTGCCTAATGGAGAACCATCGTCGATTTGAACTGAACCCTCGATTTGATGATCTCCTCAACGTGGGGTGGGGACAAAATGATCGTCATGAATATCTTCAAAAAGCTCGTTAGCACTTGAAAATAGAGTAAGTTAGTTCGAGTTTAAGCAGAAGATTAAGCAATTACCGTAGATAAAGAGCTGGAGTGAAAACAGAGACAGTTTGTAGAGAGTGAAAACTGAATGCTGAAATAGCTCTAAGTGCGATAATGGCGAGAAAGATAGATTAGAGAAGAAGACGAGTGTTTTTATAACAAATGAAGATTAACCAGTTTTAATCGGATGCTTGGGATGAAAACTCGCTTTTTAATGACGGCTGCGATCTGATGTTATAAACGGAATGATTACTAAAGCCGCCTCTAACCTAGACCCACATAAGATATGCGCAGTTAAAGTAAGGTGAGAAGACATGCATTAAATGCGTTGCGGGCAGCATTAAAGTCTAAGCTTTTTAAATGAAAACGATTTCTACTGACTTAAACCTTAAAAACTTAATGGCGGAAAATAAATGCTCATTAATCTACTGAGTGCAAACGACTAATATAATAAATGTGAGCACGCTTCTGAGAATATTAAGTATTTAAACTACGCAAACCTCTTCAGCTGAACTTTTACGGTCAGCTGGTTACCGTTAAGACTCATGAGGATCTTTCTTTGCATCGATGACATTGTTCCCCCTCACGTTGTACGCCCGATTCACCCAACCGAATCAAAGTATCGAGTCTTCGACTTGTCGCATCTTGTTTCCTTCTACTGACTAGACTCAGTAGGATCCAGTAGACCTAGCTCAACTGATAGTTCACTAAATCTTTTCTCAGCTAGTGGTTTGGTCAGTATGTCTGCCCTTTGTTTGTCAGTATGGATCTTTTCCATCCTGATATCCTTCTTCTCGACATGGTCTCTGATGAAGTGGTGTCGAATATCCACGTGCTTGCATCTCGTATGTAGAACTGGGTTCTGAGTTATAAGAATCGCACTAGTGGAGTCGCAGTAGATGGGCACTTCATCCTGAGAAATTCCATAATCTCGCAATTGTTGTCGAAGCCAAAGGATCTGGGCACATCAAATTCCAGCAGCCATATACTCAGCTTCAGTAGTGGACGTCGCCACTGAATGCTGTTTCTTTGAGAACCATGATATCAACTTGCTGCCTAGGAACTGACATGTTCCAGAAGTTGACTTTCAATCTATCCTGCATCCTGCATAATCAGCATCAGAATAACCTATTAGTATAAGATTATCATCAGCAGGATACCATAACCCTGCGTCAGGTGTTCCTTTCAGATATCGTAGAATCTTCTTTGCTGAGTCCAAATGACTTCGCTTGGGATTCACCTGAAATCTTGCACAAACACCTACAACATAAGTTATATCAACTCTGCTTGCTGTTAAATATAATAAAGAACCAATAATAGCTCTATAATCAGTAGAGTTAACAGAAGCTCCCTCTTTATCTAGATCGATTTTAAAATTCGTATTCATGGGGATCTTGACTGGCTTGCTTGAGTCGCAGCCGAATCTTTTCAGGAGGTCTCGAGTGTATTTTGCTTTATTTATGAATATTCCTTCAGGTGATTGCTTTACTTGAAATCCAAGGAAATAGTTCATCTCTCCCATCATGGACATCTCGAACTTCTCCTTCATCATTTTCTCGAATTGTTGACATATAGTCACGTTCCTACATCCGAAAATGATGTCGTCCACGTACATTTGCACCAATAGGATGTCATCTCCTGACTTGATGTTGAATAGGGTGCGATCTACTGTCCCCTTCTGAAAACCTTTATGAAGCAGAAACTCTGATAGGGTATCGTACCAAGCCTTAGGTGCTTGTTTTAACTAGGGGTGTAAGTGGTTCCGCTCCGAATTGCGAAATCGATCGGACCGAACCGAACCAAACCGAAAAATGCGGTTCGGTTCGGTTTCGCGGTTTGGTTCGGTTTATTTTTTTAGAAACTGTTTACATTCGGCTCGGTTCGCGGTTCCAAGAATTTTTGAACGGTTCGAACCGAACCGAACCAATATCATATTTTTTAATTTTTTAAATTAATATTTGTCCTTCTTATATGAGAATATTATTGAATTTAGATATTAGATTTAAGTTAAGATCAATTCTAATCTATATAAATGAAGAGAAAGGAGTAACAACTCTATACTTATGAGTTCGGAATGAGTGACATCCTATAAACTATTATTTTTGCATTATTTAGGATTTAAAAAATAAATAAAAAAAATAAAAAGGTGAACCGAGGAACCGAACCGAACCAAACCATTTATAAGCGGTTCAGTTCGGTTCAGTTCCGACATTGAAAAACTCATCGAACCGAACCGAACCGAACCATTTATATGTGTTCGGTTCGGTTCCTAAAATACATAAAAAACCGAACCAAACCAAACCGAACCATTACACCCCTAGTTTTAACCCATACAGAGCTTTCCGAAGTCTGTACACCTGATGTCCCTGCTGAAAGCCGGACGGTTGTTCCACATAAACTTCTTCCTTTAGTACGCCGTTTAGAAACGCTGACTTTACATCCATTTGATAGACTTCAAATCTTTGATGCGTTGCATAGGCTAGGAACAGACGAATAGCTTCCAATCTGGCGACTGGAGCGAAAGTTTCATCAAAGTCTATTCCTTCTGCTTGACAGTATCCCTTGGCAACAAGTCGAGCTTTGTTTTTGACAATGACGTAGTTTTCATCTCGCTTGTTCTTGAAGACCCACTTAGTGCCGATCACGTGTTGATGTCTAGGTCTGTCAACAAGCTCCCAAACTTCGTTTTGAACGAACTGGTTCAGCTCTTCTTGCATGGCAATGATCCAGTCAGCATCGTTAAGAGCAGCCTCTATCGTCTGAGGTTCTTATGTGGACAAGAAGCAGGAGTAGAGAGAACTTTCTCCTTGGCTTAATCTTGATCTCGTCCTTATTATTGCTGATGGATCCCCTATGATAAGATCAGAAGAGTGAGCGTCAAGCCATGAACGTCTAAGTTTGGCTTCTTCTTTTGAGATTACTTCTGCACAGTCAACATGAGTGTTAGGCGTTTCAGTAGTGCTATTCTGTGACTGAAGCAATTCAGTAAGAAGGTTAGGGTCTACTGAGTTTTCAGGTTCAGGGGCATTTAGCTCAGGAACATTTGTCGTTCCCCCTGAGTTTATATTCTCAGTTGAGGTCTCAGTTACCACTGGGGCTTGCTCATCGACCGTTGTTACCTGATGTTGATTCTGTTCAGTAGAATCAACCAGGTCAGCTACTGTAACGCCCCAAAATTTTCGATATAAAATGCATTTCATATTTATTCATGCATGTTATCAAGTGTTTTAGTTCTTATTTGTCATTAAATCATTTTTTTTATGTAAATTTATTTTGAACTTTGAATGTGTTTGTTTATATCATATTATGATTATATTGTTTATTTATTTATTTAGAAATCATGTTAGAATTATTAGGCAAGAATAATAGTTATTTATTTTGGATTTTCTAAATCTACTATGATTCAAGAAAGGGTATAATATTTTATATTATATTAAGTTATTAGGAAATAATTTGAAATTATATTTTGTGAATAAAATATATATTTGTGATATAGTTGTTTTAGGAAAAAAATCTAGTTGTATTTATCCTTATCCTAATTTATCTAGGATTGAATCTCTTATGTAGTAAGTAATAAAATAAAATCTTTCTAAAAGATATTAAGTGAATCTTTTTATGATTTGTGAGCTTATTAGGATTTATGATAGAAACACTATATATGAACTAGGTAAATATTTGATATGTATGAATTTGCGTAATCTAATAATAATAATAATAATAATAATAATAATAATAATAATAATAATAATAATAATAATAATAATATATGTGGATCTTTAGTAATTTTAATCGCATGTTTGGTGTTAGATAAGCTTGATTGACTTCTTTATTTATTATATAATTATTCTGTTATTATATCTCAATTTTATATCTCGGTAATTATCATCTCAATAAATAAATCTATTGAGTGAAATCTATTAGGATAAGGATTTTATAAAGATTGTCAAATATCTATTAGGACCATTCCCTATTATATTTACTTCTACCTGTATTTATTTCGTGATGAAACAAATTAATCTTTCCGCCTTCGTTGCTTGAGCTTTTAAAGTTTTGTTGCTCTTCTCGTTTTGGTCTGCTCCAAACATATTTGCATTGTTTGAGAATTATCAAGGTATAATCATTCCCTAATTTTTTTTAATTGCGCAGAATATGCTTAAATATGGTTTTTGGTGTTTTGATGAAACGATTGGAAACTAGATCTAAAATCGTCAATCTTAGTTCATGCATGTTAACCATGAAATCTTATTATGGATTAAATCGGATTATATTTTGCATGATGTGTCTTGCTACAAATAATATTCTTGCTGAAGTCTGAGAAATTTGTACTAGCCTTATTTATTATTTTTGATTATGTATATGTACTGTGATCGGTGGGGTAGTATTATAGGAATAATTTGATTTGCATATTTAGGTATAAAATTCTCTTTTATATAATTAATCAAAGAGACGACACACGTGTAGAGGCTACAAGGGATGGACATGTGCATTTTGCTTACTTTTGCGTGTAATAATTTTAGCCTTTGTGAATTAGGATCACAGATTCATTAATTAGCTAGATTTCCAAGAAGGATTAAGTTCTTTTTATAGCATAAATAAATCAAGTTACGTGAAGATAGTTTGGCTTTTGTTTTCTTTTTCCTGATGCCATTATGACTTGTTTTTCCTAAAGTGATTAAGAAGGATGCAAATTAGTTTAAATTAATAAATAGATGGTTAGGACAGATTTATCTACGAATCTTAATGTCTTGGTATGATTTTCATAAAATAAGTTCTTCTAGAGTGAGGAATTAGTATTGTATGTAACCTATGTTATTAATAGATTATTCAGACATTTATTACACCTAATTAATGAGTTTAATTTGTTAAGCTTGTATCATCTTTATGCTGCCGAGAAGTTTAGGATTAGATTTAGCTTTTTGCATGTTTTATTTTAAGAATCTATTAGATGTGGGATACTTATAAAAGTAGACGTGGTTAAGTGCACAAATTTCTTTATATAATTAATATGGTAGAAATTTAGATGTTTTACAATTGCTTTGTATGTTAATTGAATTTCTTGTATACTTTGAAATTTTGTTGCATACATGTCACGACATTTAAGAATAAATATTTTATGTTAGGATTGGCGCGCATGACTTAATCCATTTTATATCCACGTTTTTCATTCAAAGTCAAGGTTAAGGTGGGGAAGTATTCTTACACTACATTTATCCTTATTATATTTTATGCTCGATATTTATGAGTTAATGACAGGCATGATAAGGAAGGATCGAAGTTGATCCGCGATCGAAGTTGATCGGTATAAAGGTTTATGGTCGAAGTTGACCGGGATCGAAGTTGATCCGCAATCGAAGTTGATCGGTACACATATTTAAGATCGAAGTTGACCAGGATCGAAGTTGATCCATTTAAATGTTAGAGTCGAAGTTGACTCGGTAGTCTGTGTGACTACGTAATTCTCACATGATCTAATTTTCCATAATATGTTGGTATATTATATAGTTTGGATAAGTGTATTCCTCACTGAGTAGTCGTACTCACCCCACTATATTTTAACATTTTTCAGGAAATGGCTTGGCCGATGAGTAGAGGTGTTGGTGGTGATGGTCACACGAGAAAGGTTGTATGAAACTCTTTATTTCATTAAACTATTTTGATCATGAACTTTGCATTTTATTTTTGAAAACTAGTAGTCGCATGTGCTTTTATTTTTAAGACTTCCGCTGTTTATAAAATTTTGCACCAAACTTTCCTTTTTATGAAAAGATTTATTAAAGTTATTTTCAAAATTAAATCTAGTGATAAAGTTTATGCATGTGGTGACGTCCCCTTAAAAGGTTATGAAAATTGGGGCGTGACAGCTACAGTGCCTGTGGGATGGGTCTGGATTTCCTCATCGTCTGACTCATCATCCCAACAATGCTGGATCTTTTCTGTTTTATCGTTCAGTGCGAGATCCTGTAGCTTGCTGCTAACATCTTCAGTATTTGTCTTCTTAGATTTCCTGTCCTTAGTAACAAACTCATAAAAAACAACATGAGGGCTTTCCTCCATGCAAAGAGTCCGATAGTTAAAGACTCTGAATGCATTACTGACCCGAGAGTATCCTAAGAATACTCCTTGATCAGATTTGCTATCAAAGACCTTCAACTGATCTTTCCCATTATTGTGAATAAAGCAAGGACAACCAAAGAAATGGAAATGAGAATTAGAAGGAATTCTCCCTTTCCAAAGTTCATAAGGTATCTTCATGTGTTGCTGTGTAAGCAGTGAGCGATTCTGAATGTAACAGGCGGTGTCAGTAGCATCAGCCAGAGTCTGCTAGGAGCGTTCTTGCTGCTTCTTTAAGTGTTCTGTTCTTACGTTTAGCAAGTCCGTTCTGCTGAGGGGTGAGAGCTGTTGATGTCTTGTGCTTGATTCCCTCTTTATCACAGTACTCTTTTACTACTGAGTTGAGAAATTCTGTTCCTCTGTCTGAGCGAATTCTTTGTATCTTGATGTCCTTTTCCACATTGAGTTTCTTCAACAGCTTAGGTAACTCAGTCATGACATCAGACTTGTTGGCTATGAAGATGACCCACGTATATCCTGAGTAGTCGTCAATAACGACGAGGGTATACTTCTTGCCTCTTATAGTCACTGGAGAAACTGGCCCAAACAAGTCCATGTGTAGCAGTTGAAGGATTCCATCAGCGGAAGGTGACGCAATTGGTGGATTGCTATTCTTTGTCTGCTTTCCCTTCAAGCATGCTTCACAATTTATGTCTTTGATAAACGCTTCATTGGGCAGTCCTCTGACTTTAGAGTTCTTGGCTAGCTTGTTCATAGTCTTGAAATTCAGGTGACTGAGTCTCTTGGGCCACAGACATCCTGTCTTATCACTGGATTTCGTCTGAGCAAGTAAGCAAGCCTCAGGTTTTGCGGTTTTCCAATTTGCGATGTAGATATTCTTCTTCCGCGAACCTGATAACACTGTTTTCCCTGTAGATTTGTCAACAACATCACAGAAACCAGCGTCAAAGATAACTCTATTCAGATTATCAAAGAATTGACTGACAGAAAGGAGAATATGTTGAAGTCCTTCAACATATGTTACTCTTGGAACTGAAGCAGTCCCAATGTTCAGTGTTCCGTATCCTCTTGTATAGCCTCTAGAGTTGTCACCAAACTCAATTCTGGGACCATCTTCTTATACATAATTGGTCAGCAAGCTCTTTTGCTATGTCATGTGTCTCGAGCAGCTGCTGTCCACAATCCAAGGGTTCTTATGCACCTGCAAAACAGAAACAATTTTAGGTACCCTTTGGTTCAGGTTGGGTCCTTAAGTGTTAGTGGGTGATTTCGGGACCCAAATCTGTCTCGGGACCTCAGGAGTCTGAGACTTCTTCTTCTGAACCTTGTCAGCCTTCTTCTCCACAGGACTTGGAGATACTGACTTTCTGGCAGTTTTGGGTTCAGGAGCTTTCTTCTTCTGAGGCTTTGTCCTCCACCTAACCCTGGGCTCATAATAGTACGAACCATACTGTGTTGGATGCTCATATAGTGGTTCATTATACTGCTCTGCCCACCTGGCCTTTTTGGTCCCCCCTGAATTTGATCGTGGTGTCCTGAGGCTAGAACCTTTGGTCAGTTGCTTCTTGTTGCTCGGCTGAGATGCAGTCATTTTCTGTTTGTTCTTCGCCTGAGGTGCTGATTCAGTGACCTGAACTTTTCCTCTGACGAACCTATCAGCCAGCATTTCTGAGCTTTTCGATGTTGAAGTGGGATCTTCATGAGTGTAGCCAAGTCCTTCTTTCATGACTATTGGCCTTTGAGCTCTGAGCATGCTTTCCAACTTCTCTTTAGCTCCTAGGTACTGTTCAGTCATCAGTCCTCGCCAGACTTCATCACTTCTCCGAAGTGATTCATAATCCTTTTCGACTTCTGTAAGCTTCTGACTAAGTCGGGCTATTTCA
This sequence comes from Lavandula angustifolia, assembly GCA_028984105.1. Classification (NCBI taxonomy): domain Eukaryota; kingdom Viridiplantae; phylum Streptophyta; class Magnoliopsida; order Lamiales; family Lamiaceae; genus Lavandula; species Lavandula angustifolia. The sequence continues at coordinate 10,997,144 of CM054810.1, forward strand.
GTATCTTTCTCAGAATTGTCCTTGGTCAAAACTGATAGCTGAGTTTCGTGAAGCTGAGACTTAGTCATAAGAGATTTAATCTCTTCCTTAAGTCTCACAACTAGATTCTCCGAATCAGTAGAGACCTGACAATCAGAAGAAAGTCTCTGATTCTCAGCCTTTACCTGTTCCAATTCCTGAATAGTTCTGCTGAACTCTCTGCTCAGCTGAATCTGCTCCTCTAGTAGATCATTATATGTTTGTACCACATCTAGAGGTTCATCTGTGACCGAGCACGTGTCGTGTGTGCTGTGTGAAGAAGAGGTTATATTAAGTTTCGAGTTTACCTCAACCTCTTCTCCGACCATCAGATAATATTTAGCTTTTGATTCAGGATCTGATTCTCCGATCTCAACGGCGACAAATGTAGCTTCGTCTTCAGAAGAATAGATGAACGTATCTTCCTCGATTGAGTCATCGGATATCTCTCCGGCGATGTAGGCCTGCCTTCGTCGGGCAAATTTCTCGCGTCTGGCCTGCTGTTCATACTCATTGAGCAGTTGAGAGTTCGGGACAGTCGTACTGATAATGTCCCTCCTTCTTGCAGTTATAACATACATAGGTTCTGCCGTCTTTTCCAGTTGAGTCATTGGATGGACTAGCAGCAGGTTCTGCGTTCCTGCAATCAGTAGATGGTTTGATTCTTCCCTTTTTTGATAATCCTTTTTACCTGAGGGAGAATCTCTGCGATATTTCTTCAGCTTTCTGACTCTTTCTTTTTCTCTTTGATATTTGAGAGCCATGAGTGCAAGCTGGTCAGTAGCAAATGTCTCGGAGGACTTAGCATCTGTCGTGGCTACTGTCTTGCTGGAAGAAATAGGATTGGCTCCAGTTTTGCTGACTGTTGCTTTGAAAGCGTGATCTATTTGTGTGTCAGCTGGAGCACTGGAACATCGTTGGGGTAGGCTGTGCTCAAATTCCTCCGTCTTTAATTCTGAAAATATAACATCAGGAGTTAGAGCATTAAGATCTGAGCGACGTAAATAAGTAGCAAAAGGAAGCCACTTTAGTCAAGGCAATGCTCTCAGGATCTTTGTGTTCATCTCTTTAATTGTGAACGTCCTCCCCAGCCCGTTGATCACATTGATTTGATTTGTAAATCTGACGCTAAGCTCGTCAATGGTTTCGTTGGGCTCCATGGCAAAGGTGTTGAACTTTTGTAGCTCTAGCTCGAGCTTGTTTTCTTTAATCTGCGGGGATCCTTGGCTCAGTACAGCCAGGGCATCCCAAAGTTCTTTTGCCGTTTTGCAATCTTGCACCCTCCCGAGGTGTGAATCACTGAGCGTAGTCAGGATTGCATTCCGCGCAACTCGGTCGAGGTTGTGCAACTTTTTCTCTTCAGGCGTGAAGGCTGATTTGTCTTTCGCAACTTTAGCACCAGTCTGTGCTCCTACACCTCCCACAACTACAAATTGTAAGCTGTCGATCATGGGAATGATGGGTCCTGTCTCTAGGACATCAGTCATGCTGTCATGCAGCGATGTAAGATGCAGCTCCATCTCACGCGCCATACCGTATAGTTCTCCACAGAGAACATCAGCACCATCCGAATACCTGACATATCAGACATTGTAGGTGAGAGTATAAGCATGTATGAAGAGATGCTTGTGCAGTGAAAAAATGTTTTCAGGATCTGTTCGAGAAGACCAGTAGTTTCAGAACCGATGATCAGAGGAACACCGAAGCTCTGATACCAATTGTTGGTCCGGAGACGAGAGTCAGGTGTAGAGGGGGGGGGGGTGAATACACCTGAGTACTAGTTCTTTTTCTCAAACGCGAAGGACATCTGAGCTGTAGGTTGCTATTGATGAACAGTGCCAAATAGTAACCTTCTGATCGCGGGTAAGAGTGAGTTGGCTACTGAGTCTCTCCTACTGACTTTTGTCAGTACTTGATTCTCAGTCAGAGACTTTCGTGCGGATAAGAGTGTAGGGCCCGGTAGATTTTGTCTCAGTTGAAAACTTATTTTTTGTAAACCAAATTGTTTTTGGCTAGTGCACTTTTCGAATACGTTTTATGCAAAGTATGAGTTTGTACGAGATTAGTATATAATGCAATAAAATAGTAAACGACACAAGAAATTTTTAACGTGGTTCGGATACGCAAGATCCTACATCTATGGTCCTGCTGAACAGGAGGTCTTGTTGATTAATCTGAGCAAGCCTTAGCAAGGTATCTGTGCACTGGACAAACCCTTCTAAGTTATAGTCCTTAGCGACTTTACAGTTCAAACCTAAGTTTGAAGGGGAGGGGATTTTCTCCAACTATGAAGGAGTTCTTACAATAAGAACAATCACAAAATGTGAACTCCTTCGAAGGTTCTAAGCTATAGATATGAACGATTGAGCTTAGATAGGGAAGAGGGATCTAAAGAAAGAAACTCTAGAGAGAAGAACTAAAAATATTCTGCTAAGCAAGTTCTTCACTAGATCTTCTTGAAAACGCTAGTGTTTCGAAAGCTTGAGCGTGTAATCCCTTTTGATATCCCGTGCGTGGAGCTCGAAAATGCTTCTCTATTTATAGTTGTGACCCAGGCATTTGCCCATTGGAGAGGATGATGCCACGTGTCACAAGCGTCCAAGGAAAACGGCCATATGTTCGAATTGTTGCAGCATAGTTGTTGATTACTGTGCATGAGAGCAGCTTTAGTAGGTCAGAGCAGGTAGAGCTTAGACGGCTTCTCATTGGTCGAGGTTTGTGGTAGGTGAGATCTGTCAGACATCGGTCTTCATCGGAGTTGACTCTTACTCTTCCTCATATGATCTTCTGCTGACTTTCTTATGAAGTTAAAAGCTGGGTCGTTTCTTGTCGGATACAGTAGACCTGATGCGGTCTCTGTCTTCGTCTTCTGAGTCTGCTGATAGTATATATTCTACTGAGTGTAGTCAACTTATGACTCTTGAAGGTACTGAGCTTGGACTGATGTGTTCTTCTACTGTTGTCAGTCAGCTGGTAAGATGTCTTCTGCTGAGCGATGATTAGCTGATGACTAGAGAACATAAGCTCTTACACTGATGACATGGGGTTCTGGAAAGTGACTTCCTTCTGAAGATCAATCCAACATTTACCCCGTACAGGACTTAGACAAAAGCGATAAAGAAAGATATAGTCTGTCTAGCCTATTACATCATCTAGTCCTATCGACACAAAGGATACAAGCCGGGTTTTGAGATCTTCAATTCCATAGCATGAAACACTATGATTTCCCCCATTACCGATAAATAGATAAGTCCTATTACAAGAACTACTGATAAAGTAATACTAAGTATCCTCTACTGACTCATAACCCAACACTTATATTCTTCAAGAAGTTTGGCTTGGGCAGCTTCCATCAGCTTCTGTTGCCTTCCGAACTCGGCTCTCTGAGTGGCTAGAGCATCAGTCAAGATCGTAGAGAAGTTAGGGGCAGGAGTATTCTGAATTGACGTTCTGAGCCCCTTAATCTCCGCACTCTGAGCCTGAGTGGACTGCCTCCACGTCTTATGGATGGTGCAGGCAAGGAGTCGGTTCTGAGCACCTTGACTCTTGAGGGCCCTTGCCACTTTCTTCGATTGTCAGCTCCTCGGGCTGGACGCTACCTCAAAAGTAGACCCCAATAACAGGTGTACTGGGTCCGTGGACTGAGAGGTACCAGCCGCCGACTGTCCTGGTGGGAGGATGCTGAGAAGTGGTTCAGCAGTTGTAGTTAGAGCATCCTCCTCCAGTTGAGTTCCTTCAACAGGCTTCTCAAGGCCTGAATCATAGGGCGGGTCCTGATCGTCGGGATCTGACCCATCTGAGGGAGCGGCTGCTGAAGTGGGAAGACGGTCGTTCAACAGAGCAAGCATGGCCGCCCTCAGATCATCCAGAGAGTAGATATCTGCAGGCTCAGAATAGCCTATCTTCTCCCGGATTATCAGTTCTTCCTCATGGAGTTGTTCGCAGGAGTGGTGCTGGATCAATCTGTTCAGTGTTGACCACGCCTGGAACCGGATGAGAGTATGAAGCCTGGCCTGTCTTGCCGATGTAACCAAGTCAGAGTGTTGGGTGATGATTCAGTCCCCAACAACAACACTAAATGTTGGGAAATGATTCAGTCTTCTCAGCTGATAAGTTAACTCAGTCGCCTTGTGCTCTGAATGCTTATTGAAGATTTGAAGATCCTAAAACCCTATATTGATTGGTGAACCTTTCTTATGTAATATGTTTTTGTCTCTGAGGGTTCAGACTCAGCAGACACTCTACTCTGGTTCAGGCACTCAGTAGATTATCTGCCTCAGCACCAGAAGTAGAAGACTCAGTGATACTGGACTCAACAGGAGCAGTATACTGAAAGGAGTCAGTGGAACTGAACTCAGCAGGAGTAGTTCACTGAATTTAGAGCTGATCTTCAGTAGACCCAACTCAGCAGGAGCATGCTATTGAATCAGAGATCAAACTCAACAACGGCCAGACAGTCTTCCGACTGTCAGGATCTTTAAAAGTCAAATCAGCAGAGTCAATACGAGGAAGAGAGAAGTCACCTTCAGATCTCCTTGAAGTCTGTTCTGTCTCAACCACTTTCTGAACCTCGACTAATGACAAGAAGCCACATATCCTATATCTTTTAAAGCTGCAAGTCAATAACTTTCCAGAAATGGAGGGAAAGGACACTGCTACCATACTTCAAAAGAGCCGTTAGCTACCCAAAAGAGAGAGACAAAGGATCGTCGTCTCCAATGGATGTATCCTAATCTCTGCTCTATAAATAGAGGGATAAATCAAATTGAAGCTCATCTAGAACTCACGAGAAACCAAGAACGCGAGAGAACACATAGAGCATTCAAACGAGCAAATTCGAAAAAGCATTAGTCTTCCGCAAGAAGTTAGAAGAACCAATCTCCGGTGAAAGACTATATTTCTGCTCATAGGGAACCAAGCTGAATTGAATTATACAACCTCTAGTATCCAAATGACGTTACACGAACCCAAAGCTTACACTCAGCTGTTCGTCGTTCTAGAAGCCACATCCTTGTTCCCTATCCCTCTAACCTAAGCTCAACCGTATAAATCCATAGCTTAGATGAAGGAGTTCACTTCTGAACTGATCCTTATTGTAAAGGACTCCTTCACTGTTGGAGAGTTTTTCAAACACTTAGTTTGATAACCTTGTAAACTGAGACTTGCTCAGTATAAATCTCAAGACCAGTGTTCGTCCTGCGTACAAACCAACTGAGACTATCTCAGTATAATACATCGCTTCCTGATCTTTCGGGACAGTGAACGTAGGATTGTTGGACCCGAACCAGTTTAAAATCTCTGTGTTCTATGTTCTTTATTTTACTGTTGCATTGATTTACTGTTCATACTAAAAAGTAACTTTCAAAATCATTCAACTGAGTTTCAGCAAAACTTAACAGACTGCACTAATCTACTGAAACTGTTTTGATATAAATGTTTTCCTGACTCAACTGAATTTGGGCCTACACTATTCCGTAACACTGAACTCTAATCTGAACGGCACTGAATTATGACTCCAAGTCAGCTAGCAAGCCTCAGTAGAGTCAGTCACTCTGCCACAAGATTCAGAATAGTTTATCTGGTCTGCTAAACCTGTTCAGTACGATACTCTTAAGTTGAGAAATTGGTTTTCAGGTGTATTCACCCCCCCCCCTCTACACCTGAACGTGCTCTCGGGACCAACACAGAGTGACTGGCTATCTCTGGGATGGCTTCTGAAACTTCTTGGGAGGCTCTTGATTGTAGAGCTGAGGCCTCCATCCCGATAATTTCTAACTCTGAGGTAGTCTCAGAATCCTTAACTTCTATCGGAGATGCTTCTTTCTCAGTAGATGGGATGCTGCTGAGTGGTGGAATGTCCAAGGGGATCTGAGTAGGAGTGATAGGATCAACTTCTACCCCTTGGTCCACAGCCTCACCCTGTTCAGTGGAGACGGCCTTCTCCACTGACACTGTCTTCTCTGAGGACTCTACCTCATCTCTGAGTTGCAGGGGAGGTACTATCACAACTTCACTAACCTTCTTCAGCTTCTTGGTCGGTGTCTTCTGAGCTGCCTTGGGAGGTGACCTCTTCTTAGATGGAGTGGAGGTCTTCTGAGAGCCTTGCTTGGGCTCAGCAGGCCCTGAGCCAATCTGCTGAAGGGCCGCTGCCCTGCTCTGGAACCTCACCTTTTTAGGGTTGAAGTACCCTTTGTCAGCATAGACTACATGATCAGCTCCACAGAGATCTTCAATCATTACGGAGAGCTTCAGTCCCTATAGGAGTTTTCCCTTCATGGCTAGGCAGTTAGTGGATGATCAAATTTCGCTGCCTGAGTCATGAACTTCTTTAAGAAGAACTCTGTCCAGTTTATCTTCGCTTGGTCGTAGATGTCCATCATCATCTGAATCTTTGGCCTCGATACTTGGTCGAATGACCCAGCCTGACTCGTCAGAATCTGAGTGACGATGTACGCTAGAGCTCTGAACTTCGGGAGCATGGCATTCTTTGGGAAGGCGGCTCTGAAGGTGGTAGGCTTCCCGCAGAATATCTCCAAATATTCATCCCTTATGTCATCTTTGTAGCCAACCGTGCTGAATCCCTGGCTCGGAAGCTGAAAGCTCTGCTGAAGAGCTTCTTTGATCGACATCAGTTTGATCTCAGGTACAACGCGGGCGGGGTCTCCAATCTGATGAGTAACAAAACGACATCTGATATCGTCGTCAACTGACTCTGAGTTGAGGTAGAGTTCAACAATCTGACATGGAAGGAAGTATAACGGCTTCCTTGAGAGAAAGGCTTCCAGCCCTGACGCCCTCAGTGCGTCAAATATCTCTTCTATAAAGTCTAACTCTCACGCGTCAAACTCCATCATTGGCTCACACCATACTCGATCCTTCTCAAGGATCTCTTGCATATCAAGCGAAACACTAACGTCCCTTCCTGCCATGATTTATAATCTGCAAAGGAAAAATATCAGTATCGAAAGAAGAATATTATCAAGAACAATATACAATATTGAATAATCATTAAGATTTACCAAAGTATTTCTGAGAGATTGTAATAGAAGTTTGCAAAAGGGATGAATGTTTTCTCAGAAAATTTCTAGGGTTGAAAAGTTGCAGAAAAATGGCGGTTTTCTAACTTTGAACGTGTTTTATACATGATCAAGAAGATGAACAATTATTAATCCACGGTTCAATTTGAATCTGCTTTATAAGATGGACGGCTAGGATTTAATGTTATAAAATAGGCAATGATCGACTTGGTCGCCTAAGTCAAATTACAGTTGTATATAGCCAAAGAAGTAACTTGATTAGACATGCATTTAATGCGCCGCAGAGTTCAGCATACTTTACATAGAATGACGTGTATTAAATGTAAACCGTTACATTAAATGACATTTTCTAAGGCATTAAATACGAAGCTGAATCTGAATCATTAATGCACAGAATATTTCATTGGCTACTGAGTAGAGATACGCAAACCTGTCAGCTGAACATCGTAGTCAGCTGATACCTCGTGTAGATGGTTGCTGAGTCTCTATGTACTGAATAAGTTCAGTACTGAGAGTGAACATTCCCCCTTGTTGAATGCTCCCCTCCTGAATCCACTTACTGATTGGAGTCAGTAGGGTCCAGCAGACCTAACTCCACTGAAAGTTCTCTGAATCTGGCTTCAGCTAGAGGCTTGGTCAGAATATCTGCCCTTTGATGGTCAGTATGGATCTTCTCCATCCTGATATCCTTCTTTTTGACATGATCACGAATGAAGTGGTGTCTGATGTCCACGTGCTTGCATCTAGTATGAAGTACAGGGTTCTAAGTGATTGCAATCGCACTGGAGCTGTTGCAGAAGATCGGCACTTCATTCTGAATGACATCATAGTCGCGTAGCTGCTGTCTCAGCCAAAGGATTTGGGCGCAGCAACTTTCGGCATCCATGTATTCAGCTTCAGTAGTTGACGTTGCTACAGAATGTTGTTTCTTTGAAAACCACGAAATCAGCTTACTGCCAAGGAACTGACAAGTTCCAGAAGTTGACTTTCGGTCTATCCTACATCCTGCATAGTCAGCATTAGAATAACCAGTTAATTTAATATTATCATCTGCTGGATACCATAAACCCATGTCAGGTGTTCCTCTGAGATAGCGGAGAATCTTCTTTGTTGAGTCCATGTGACTCTGCTTAGGGTTCGCCTGAAATCGAGCGCAGACACCTACAACATAAGTTATGTCAGGTCGAGTAGCAGTTAGATATAATAATGAGCCAATAATAGCACGAAATTCAGTATGGTCTACTGATACTCCCTCTTTATCAAGATCAATTTTCATATTCGTGTTCATCGGGATCATGATTGGTTGCCGGATGTGCAACCGAATTTCTTGATGAAGTCTCGAGTGTATTTGCCTTGATTGATGAATGTTCCCTTCTTAGATTGTTTGACTTGAAAACTGAGGAAATAATTCATCTCTCTCATCATTGACATCTCGAATTTATCCTTCATCATTTTCTCAAATTGTTGACACATGATGACGTTCTTTGATCCGAATATTATGTCATCTACGTAGATCTGCACAAGTAGGATATCGTCTTCTAGTCGAATGTTGAATAATGTGCAGTCTACTGTGCCCTTCTGAAAACCTTTCTGAAGAAGAAACTCAGATAGGGTATCGTACCAAGCCCTGGGTGCTTGTTTTAACCCATACAAAGTCTTTCTAAGTCTGTAGACCTGATGTCCCTGCTGAAAGCCGGGAGGCTGTTCTACATAGACTTCTTCTTTCAGTACGTCGTTCAGGAACGCAGACTTCACATCCATTTGATAAACTCTGAACCGCTGATGTGTTGCGTAGGCTAGGAATAGTCTGATTGCCTCCAATCTTGTAACTGGAGTGAAAGTTTTGTCGAAATCTATCCCTTCGGCTTGACAGTAGCCTTTTGCCATGAGTCTCGCTTTGTTCCTTACTAGAACATTTAGTTCCAATCACATGTTGATGTCGGGGTCTGTCAACAAGCTCCCATACTTCATTTCTCGTGAACTGATTCAGCTCCTCCTGCATAGCTATGATCCAATCAGCATCCTTGAGTGCGTCCTGAACTGACTGAGGTTCTTCAGTAGACAAGAAGCAGGAATATAATGCGCTTTCTCCCTGACAAAACCTGGATCTTGTCTTTACACTTGCTGAAGGATCTCTAATAATCAGGTCAGAAGTGTGAGCGTCCAGCCACGATCGACGATGCTTCAACTCTTCATCTGAAATTTGTTCAACACAGATAGTAGGTGAGTTAGGCATTTCAGTTGTACTATTTTGAGATTAAAGTAATTCAGTTACAAGAGTTGGGTCTACTGAGTCACCAGGTTCAAGGGCATTTAGCTCAGGAACTTCATTCGTTCCCCCTGAATTATTATCCTCAGTAGAGGTCTCAGTTACCACTTGGGTTTTTTCATTGACCTGAGTTACCTGGGATTGACTCTGTTTAGTAGAGTCAATCTGTTCAGCTACTTCTGTTGTTGGCTGAGATTCAGTTATCTTATCTTCAATTTCCTCTTCTGAATCATCATCCCAACATAGCTGGATCTTTTCAACTTTATCTTTTAGGCTCAGATCATGTAGCTGCTTACTGATGTCCTCATATTCTGATTTAGAGTTCCTGCTCCTATCTTCAGTAGCAAACTCATTAAAAACAACATGAGGGCTTTCCTCCACACAAAGGGTCCGGTAGTTAAAAACTCTGAAGGCTTTGCTGACCCGGGAGTATCCTAAGAAGACTCCCTGGTCTGACTTGCTATCAAAAGTCCTTAACTGATCCTTCCCATTATTGTGGATAAAGCACGAACACCAAAAAATATGGAAATAAGATATGAAAGTTTTACAGAGTAAAATGGCAGTTTCTAAACTTTGAACGTGTTTTTATATGATCAAGAAGATGAACAGTTATTAATCCACGGTTCAGTTTGAATCTGCTTTATGAAATGGACGGCTATGATTTAATGTTATAAAATAGGCAATGATCAACTTAGCCGCCTAAGTCAAATTACAGTTGTATATAGCCAAAGAAGTAACTTGATTAGACATGCATTTAATGCGCCGCAGAGTTCAACATTCTTTACATAGAATATCGTGTATTAAATGTAAACCGTTATACTAAATGAAATTTTCTACGGCATTGAATAAGAAGCTGAATCTGAATCATTAATGCATAGAATATTTTCATTGGCTACTGAGTAGAGATACGCAAACCTATCAGCTGAACATCGTAGTCAGCTGAAACCTCGTGTAGATAGTTACTGAGTCTCTACGTACTGAATTAGTTCAGTACTGAGAGTGAACATTCCCCCTTGATGAATGCTCCTCTCCTGACTCCACTTACTGACTGGAGTCAGTAGGGTCCAGCAGACCTAGCTCTACTGAAAGTTCTCTGAATCTTGCTTCAGCTAGAGGCTTGGTCAGAATATCTGCCCTTTGACGGTCAGTATGGATCTTCTCCATCCTGATATCCTTCTTTTCGACATGATCACGAATGAAGTGGTGTCTGATGTCCACGTGCTAGCATCTAGTATGAAGTATAGGGTTCAGAGTGATTGCAATCGCACTGGAGCTATCGCAGAAGACCAGTACTTCATTCTGAATGACATCATAGTCGCGTAACTGCTGTCTCAGCCAAAGGATTTGGGCGCAGCAACTTCCAGCAGCCATGCATTCAGCTTCAGTAGTTGATGTTGCTACTGAATATTGTTTCTTTGAAAACCACAAAATCAACTTACTGCCAAGGAACTGACAAGTTCTAGAAGTTGACTTTCGGTCAATCCTACATCCTGCATAGGCAGCATCAGAATAACCAATTAGTTCAATATTATCATCTGCTGGATATCATAAACCCATGTCAGGTGTTCCTCTGAGATAGCGGAGAATCTTCTTTGCTGAGTCCATGTGACTCTGCTTGGGATTCGCCTGAAATCGAGCGCAGATACCTACAGCATAAGTTATGTCAGGTCGGGTAGCAGTTAGATATAATAATGAACTAATAATAACATGAAATTCAGATGTGTTCATCGAGATCTTGATTGGTGTTCATCGAGATCTTGATTGGTTTACCAGATGTGCAACCGAACTTCTTGATGAGGTCTCGAGTGTATTTGCCTTGATTGATGAATGTTCCCTTCTCAGATTGTTTGACTTGAAAGCCGAGGAAATAATTCATCTCTCCCATTATTGACATCTCGAACTTATCCTTCATCATTTTCTCAAATTGCTGACACATGGTGACGTTCTTCGATCCAATAATTATGTCATCTACGTAGATCTGCACAAGTAGGATGTCGTCTTCCAGTCGAATGCTGAATAATGTGTGGTCTACTGTGCCCTTCTGAAAACCTTTCTAAAGAAGAAACTCAGACAGGGTATCGTACCAAGCCCTAGGTGCTTGTTTTAACCCGTACAGAGCCTTTCTGAGTCTGTAGACCTGATGTCCCTGCTGAAAGCCGGGAGGCTGTTCTACATAGACTTCTTCTTCAGCACGCCGTTCAGGAACGCAGACTTCACATCCATTTGATAAACTCTGAATCAATGATGTCTTGCGTAGGCTAGGAATAGTCTGATTGCCTCCAATCTTGCAACTGGAGCGAAAGTTTCGTCGAAATCTATCCCTTCGGCTTGACAGTAGGCTTTTGCCACGAGTCTCGCATTGTTCCTTACTATAACGTTGTTTTCCTCTCGCTTGTTTTTAAAGACCCATTTAGTTCCAATCACATGTTGATGCCGGGGTCTGTCAACAAGCTCCCATACTTTGTTTCTCGTGAACTGGTTCAGCTCCTCCTGCATAGCTATGATCCAATCAGCATCCTTGAGTGCGTCTCAACTGAGTGAGGTTCTTCAGTAGACAAGAAGCAGGAATATAATGCGCTTTCTCCCTGACAGAAGCTGGATCTCGTCTTTACACTTGCTAAAGGATCTCCAATAATCAGGTCAGAAGTGTGAGCGTCCAGCCACGATCGGCGATGTTTCAACTCTTCATCTGAAATTTGTTCAACACAGATAGTAGGTGAGTTAGGCATTTCAGTTGTACTATTCTGAGATTGAAGTAATTCAGTTACTAGAGTTGGGTCTACTGAGTCACCAGGTTCAGGGGTATTTAGCTCATGAACTTCATCTGTTCCCCCTGAATTATTATCCTCAGTAGAGGTCTCAGTTACCACTTGGGTTTGTTCATCGACTTGAGTTACCTGGGATTGACTCTGTTCAGTAGAGTCAATCTGTTCAGCTACTTCTGCTGCTAGCTGAGATTCAGTTGTCTTATCTTCAATTTCCTCTTCTGAATCATCATCCCAACACAACTAGATCTTTTCAACTTTATCTTTTAGGGTCAGATCATGTAGCTGCTTACTGATGTCCTCATATTCTGATTTAGAGTTCCTGCTCCTGTCTTCAGTACCAAACTCATTAAAAACAACATGAGGGCTTTCCTCCACACAAAGGGTCCGGTAGTTAAAAACTCTGAAGGCTTTGCTGACCCAGGAGTATCCTAAGAAGACTCCCTGGTCTGACTTGCTATCAAAAGTCCTTAACTGATCCTTCCCATTATTGTGGATAAAGCACGAACACCAAAAAATATGGAAATAAGATATGAAAGGCTTCCTTCCGTTCCATAGTTCATATGGTGTCTTGTTATGCTGCTTAGTCAATAGAGATCTGTTCTGAGTGTAACATGTAGTGTCTGTTGCTTCTGCCCAGAATTTGGTTGGGAGTCCTGAGTCTGCGAGCAGGGTTCTTGCTGCTTCTTTGAGTGTTCAATTCTTCCTTTCAGCAACCCCATTTTGTTGAGGCGTGCGCGCGGCAGACGTCTCATGCTCTATGCCTTCAGCTTTGCAGAACTCCTCCACCATCGAATTCAGGAACTCAGTTCCTCTATCTGAACGTATCTTTATAATCTTGTTGTTCTTCTCGACACTGAGCTTTTTCAGAAGCGTAGGTAACTTTGTTTTGACGTCAGACTTGTTGGCAATAAATATGATTTAATTCGTTTTAAAGCATATTTAAGTTTCGCGAGTATATTTTATTATGTGCGCTTAGAAATTGCATGCTTTAGGAATCATGTGATGATGCATGATTCTTAACAAACCTTTTGAATAAAAAGACTAGGCAATTTTAAATTAAGTGTTTAATTAGATTCCATTGATTTGGATATTAAACACTTATGACCTCCATTAATTGGACTCTACATAGAAGTAGTAAGATTATGTGAGTAAACGTCCACCTGCGTGGCTTGCTTGCATCTTTGAGCTATGAGTCTTGTGAGATGAGTTTTTCTAAATAATACTCCCTCCGTCCCACTCCATTAGTCCAGTTTTCCTTTTTGGGTCGTTCCACTCCATTACTCCACTTTCCTTTTCAACAAACAACTTTCTTAATCTCCGTGCCGAAAAGAAAGTGGACTAATGGAGTGGAACGGAGGGAGTATTTAATTATTATTTAGTTGGGGAACGAAGCCATAAACGTCCACCTGCGTGGCTTGCGTGCCTAGTAAACACAAGTACTCTAGAAGGTAATAATTAAATACGATGGCTAATTAGATCAAATTGAATGCGGCATGGTTTGAGTAAGTATGTCAATTTCGAGAATTTGATTCTATTTTTGGTCAAATTAATGGTCAATGCTTAGATGTCACCGCAAGTACAATTCACTTCCCTCGAAGTCCCTTCCCGCGTTTCAATGGTGACATGGTCCAGAATATCGAACTATTAATTCCATTGGTCTTAAGAACCTAGGCGTGGATTGGAATTAAAGAGCTAGGTAAATAGCTTGGTTTACGGTTAGGCTAGTAAACGTCCACCTGCGTGGCTTACAAGTGGAACTCTTAGAGCTGTTCGAGCTTTTTAATATCATTGTTTTTACAAAAGGTTACAATGATTATTAATTACGAATTATGTGCAAATTTAAATTTCATACATGCTTTTAAATTATATTTTTCAGATATGTCGGTTCGAATATTTTTCGAGTTCCTAAATAGTCTCACCAACAAAACCCTAACGGGTTCAACAATTTTAAATAATTTCATAGAGTGGAAGATATATCTTACCTCTCCAATAAATGTTCTGCGAAGGTCTTTTAAGAATTTTTTTAGGACCGCTATGTCTAAGAACGAGTTTACTATGGGTAAGTTACTCAAATCTTTAGTAGCGGTCAAAGAGGTTATAGGAAAGGGAAAGAGTGCTCAAGTCTTGAACATCCCTAGTAGCTCAAGGAATCCTCCGAAAGGCGGAAACCAGAAAAAGAGCAAAAAGGGTGGTCAATTCAAGAAGAGCAGTGGGAGTAAGAAGACAGTCCTTAACAGCGACATGCGAATGTTAAAGGAGAAAGGAAGGTTCTTCAATTATGGTAAGAAAGGACACTTGAAGAGTTATTATCTAGATGTCAAAACAAAACAGAAAGAGATGCGAGTCGCTCTTGTAAGTGAAACTGTTCTGGTTTCCTCTTCTACCCATGAATGGGTAGTGGATTCGGGGGCAACTGATCATGTTTGTTACACCTTGCAAGGTTTCTTGCAGAAAAGGGAATTGAGTGATGTCGAGGTTGTAGTCTCCATGGGCAATGGATCGAGAGTTCCTGCAATTACCATTGGAGATTTACATCTATCTTTTGATAGTTCTGTTTTAGTATTTAAAGATGTTTAATATGTGACTGAGTTTAGGCGAAACATTATTTCTGTTTCAAAACTCTGCACCATGGATGATTATAAATTAAGTTTTGATAGTGAAGTTTCTATCATGAAAGACGATGATTTTATCAGTGGTAGGCTATTAAACGGATCTTTATATACTATTACTTGTAATCCGCGTAATTTTGTTAATGTTGCATCCTCATCATCAAATCCTAAGAAGAGGAAATAATCTTCTAAGGTAAACCAAACTTATATGTGACACTTAAGACTAAGTCACATCAATCTAAATAGGATTCAAAGTTTGGTGGAATATGGATTATTGGAGTCTCTCCAAGTTAAACTATTTCCAACTTACGAACCCTGCTTAGAAGGAAAGATGGTGACTAAGCCTTTCAAGGCAAAGGGTTGAAATAACTTATCTAAATAAGACCTATTTTTATGTGACAGAAGTGTTCAACCCATCATAACACAGGAAAGATTGAGAGTCTTGTGTGCAAAAATATGACAAGAACCGTACAGAATTTCAAAAGTTTCATAAATTCACTTACACTCTCCTAACTCATCTTCACTACTTAAAAGAAAACGAGATTATATTGTAAAAAATAAGGAATTCAATCATGATCCGAATTATGTCGGTGATCAAGAACTCATCATTTACATTCTGACGATGAATACACGTCTTCATATCTCTGACAATTTGATCAGTGCTTATTCTCAATACGATGAATAGTCACGATTTCGACACTATTATTTTATAGAAGAGATAAATGAGCCGTGACTCTCTCTCTCTTCAATTATAGAAAAAATTTGGTGCTGAAGGTCTAATTTTAGTAATTTTCTGCATTTAAAACAAACTGACACATTAATTATTGATATGTGTCGATGGTGCGGGTGCCGAAGTAGTGTCGGTGGTCATTGGCACCTGCATTTAATAGGTGATCTGCCTCAAACTAAATTCGGGACCGTTACCAATGGCACGACACAAAAAATTATGGGTCAATGCGTTTTATTTGTAGAAATTGACTTAAATTAGGTTATGTCAGTGAAGATTGACGAAAAGCTTTATTTTTTGTTTTGATAATATAAGGCTAGAGTATATTTGTTTTTAACTTATTCAAAATAGCTAGGTTTGGGTATTTCCCCTTAGCTATAGAAGTGTTAATTAGATTCAAACTTGTGAATTAAAATACAAGATTATTTACTTCAAAAGAAAAATATTAACACGCTATACCGATAAATCATATCAAATGGATTTTTGAGAAAACTTCTCGATTTTGTTGGTAAGTCATCCATGGTTTGCTAGTTGCATTGTATTTTACTAGTTTGCTTTTTTTAAATTTGATTTGAACAGTACAATATGCATTTATATTTTAAAATAAATACAAATCAGTTCATTGATTATGTAATATTATATTGTATAAAAAGTTTAACGAAAGAAAATAAAAATTAATTATTTATAATTTTCTAAATATACGGATAAGTATATTTATATATAGGGGCGTATCAATTAGGAACTGCATTTTGCATAAGAACTAGGAAGCAATTTACACCTTTTATTTATTTATTGGATCACTCAAATTGAATATGCTTAGGAATACTCTTTATGCATAATCTCTAATATGTTTTATATGGAAGGGAAAAATATTAAGTTACAACATTTTTTGTATAAAAAATATAAAAAAAACTATAAGAATTATGTGTATATAGGAGATGGGTCATTTGTGTATATAGGAGATGGGTCATTTGTGAACATATGCTTAATGAAATAACTGAGAAAAGGTGATCTTCTTCCATATTAAAGATGGGAAGTGCAAATTGAATGAGATGTTTTTTTTAATCTTTTATTTCATTTCATTAAGGGTGCATAAGTGATTTGATTCCTTTACTTTCTTATTTAATTTACTTTTTGATTTTAATTATTTGTGGAATGAATTTGATAAATTCTTTAATTTTCTTTGAAGAGAGAGAAGTTGCTTCGTATTTTCTCGTCTTCGTCTCTTTAGTGTTGCTCCGATGAAGCTCGACTTACCTACCCAAGCTTCCGTAATTTTTTTGCATTTTCTTCGTAATTTTTACATACTTTATTTCATCTTATCTAGTTTATTTGTAATTTTTATGCATTTTATGCATAATTTTTATGCAATTTGTTCGACAAACCCTAAAGCTCGACTAATTTCGGATCTGTTTCTAAATAAGCTAAGTAACTATTGGTCCAAAGACGAGACTTCAAGTGTAGAAGGGGGTGAATAAACCTGAATACCAAGTTTCAAAACTCAAACGCGGAAGTCACTCTTGTACTGAGAGTTACATATTGAATCAGATATATTGAATCAGATATTCAGCTTTTCAAGTAAGTTTCTTGATCGCGTTATCAGAAGTGATACAGTCTACAGACTACTATTCACTTATCAAAGTCAGTTCACGAAAATTGAGTAAGACTATGTGTGTGGAATGTGTAGGCCCTTGTTTTATAGTCTCGTTCAAAAACGTTTTTTAATAAAAATCCGCTCAGATTATACTTGTGTGTGTCTTAAGTTTACTGAAAATCAACACTTGTATGATTTCATGAAAGTCAGTTGAGTGCCAATGAACATTAATCAATAAAACAATAAATGACATACGGGTTTTTAGAGTGGTTCGGATACGCAAGATCCTACATCCACTTTCATGTTTCCAAGAGGGCTTGCATTATAGTGAACAAGTTCAGTCGGTTTGTACGCCGGGCAAATCGAGCCTTAGTTATAGTTGATAGCGACTTTAAAAGTTTCAAACACGCGGGGTTTGTGGGTTTTTTTTTAACTCAAGGAGTTCTGACAATGAGAACAATTCAATATGATGAACTCCTTCGAATCTAAGCTTATGATATAACAAGGTTAGCTTATGGAAAATCGAGATGTGAACTAATTCACTCGAGTGAATAACTAAGGGGTATGCTATCAAAGTTGAGTTCTTCACTATGCATGCTTTGAGATTGCTAGAGTTTGTATGCTTGAATTCTGGTGTCTTCAACTAAATGAATAACTTCTCTATTTATGGTCGTGACTTGTGAATAGATCCATTAGAGGATGACCTAATCATTTCATCTAGACGACTACCAAATGGTCTTCTCTTCAATTTTAAAGTTACTAAGAGATTCTCCTCTTTTTCATAGTTCAGAGTTTTACTGGAGCTTTATGTCAGAACAGGTACAGTGTTGTCGGCTTCTCATTGGTCGAGGTTAAGTTTGTAGGTGAGGCTTGTTCAAACTCTAAGATAGATACTGAGTTGACTTCCTCCAATAAGATACATCGGACTCTTTACTGAGTTGATTTTCTACTGACAATGTCTTCTGACACCTATCATTTGGGACAGTTGCAAATCTGACTTTACTTCTCACGTTCGGTAGGTTCCAAATACTCAGTTGAACCATACTAAGTCTTCAGCTAACTAACCTTCAGACGCTTCGACAAATCTTCTACTGAATCCAGGTAGCTACTGAAAAACTCAAACAATAAATAGATAATAATTTTAAAGCTATTAGGATTGCAAGATCCTACGTCCACTGGCCTAAATTACTAGGAGGTCTTCAATAGATTATACTGAGCAAGTCTCAGTCGATCCTTGCACTGAACAGATCGCTAGTTATAGTCCTAGCTACTTTATAATAGGTTCAACACACAAGATTTGAGTTTCTCCAACTGAGAAAGAGTTCTTACAATAAGAACAGTTCGGATATTGTAGGGATATGAGTCAGGAGATGATTCAAAGTTCTTCTTAGGGGGATATTGTAGAACTTGTAAGGATATGCGTCAATGATATGGGAGAAGTTGTAGGGAGATGATTCAGTACCTCTGATATTGAGTATTGTTGTATAAATGTTTGAGAGGAATTGAAGATCCCAAAATCCCTGAGTGTCTGATGAACCGACATGATGTAATAGGCTTTACCTGCTTTGATCTTTCTAGATTATTTTGTCTAAGTCCTGTAAAGGGTAAATTGTTGGACTAAACTTCAGTAGAGAAGTTAAGGGTCCAGAACCCCATTTCATCAGTTCAGTAGAGCTTTTTCAGTAGCTGGAAGCACTCAGTAGAAGATCAACTTCAGCCAACTCAGATAGAAGAGCACAGTAGTTTGTCTTCGAGTCAGTACCTAGAAGTACTTAGTAGAAGATCACTTTTCAGCCGACTCAGAAAGAAAACTCAGTATGATCATCCTTGATCTACTGAATGAGCTACGAATGTGTTGCAGACTGTACAAAGGAAATCGACAGCCTGACCTTATCAGTCAGATGCCAACAGAGGAACACTTAGTGTCCGAGGTTCAGAGGAAGTCAACTCATCTAGAAGACTAGTGTCTGACAAGTCTCACCTACCGCCATACCTCGACTAAGGAGAAGCAAGCAAACCTTACCTGCTTTGATACAAAGCTGCTCTCATGCACAGAAAGCTAACCACCCTCTGCAATGACATTCAAATTATATGACCGTTTTCCTTGGAGTCTTGTGACACGTGACATGGTCCCCTACAACAGATCTATGCATGAGTCACAACTATATAAAGAGATCATATTCAAGAATTGAAGAACACACAACAACGGGAACATAGACGCAAGATATTCATGAACACATACTCAAGCACTCTTGCAAGCTCACTGCTACATCCAGCGAAGAACTAGAAATCTTAGAGATATCCTAGTAGTTCTACATTCTAGAGTGGTTCCCGATCTCTTTTCTAAGCTAACCTTGTGTTGGGTGATGATTCAATCCTCAGCATGAACATACTTGTGGGAAATGATTCTATCTTCTATACTGAATCACGCTCAGTAGCCTCGTGCTCTGACTGTTGAGAAGATTTGAAGATCCCAAAACCCTATCTGATTGGTGAACCATTCCTTTGTATTCGTATTTGTCTCTGAGGTTTCAGACTCAGTAGACACTCTGCTCTGGTCAAGGCGCTCAGTAGCTCATCAGCCTCAGCACCAGTGTAGAAGACTCAGTGAATACTTGGACTCGGCGGGAGCAAGATATGCGAGAGAGTCGGTTGAACCGAACTCGGCGGGAGTAGTTCATCGGACTCGGAGCTGATTTTCGATAGACCCTTCTCATTGTCTATCTACCGAATACAAAATCGACTCAAGATCGGGCCGACGGTCTTACCGAACTGTCTGAATCTTTTGATAAGCTATCAGTGTTGTCAAGTACGAGGAAGAGAGAAGTCAACTTCAGTTGCCTCGAAGTTTGTTCTGTCTCAACCACCACATCCACCTCGACAAATGACAAGCATACACGTGTCGTCTCACCTACTAAAGCTATAGTCAACATATTTCCGTAAAAGGAGGGAAAGGACACTGTACCTACTACACAAAAGAGCCGTTTGCTACCACAAAAGAGGGAAAAAGAAGAAGATCGTCTCCAACGGATCTATTCTTCTCTCCACTCTATAAATAGAGGGATCATTCAAGATTTGAAGCACACTAACACCAACACCCAAGAACCTAATGCAATAGAAGCAAGAAACGCACAGAGCATTCAAACGAGCGAAATTAACGACTAAGTCTTCCGCAAGAATCAACCGAGTTATCTCCGGCGAAAGACTACATCCAGCTCAAAAGGAACCAAGCTGAACCGACATAAGCTTCTAGTATCCAAGCGACTGACACAAACCTATAGCTAAACCCTCAGCTGTTTGTCGCTCTAGATAGCTACATTCTCGTTCCTTATCCCTCTAACCCTAAGCTCACTTGTTATATCCATAGCTTAGACGAAGGAGTTCACATTTGAACCCAATCCTTATTGTCTAAGGACTCCTTCATTGTTGGAGAAGTTTGTCAAACACTTAAAGTTTGATAGAATTGTAAACTGGGACTTGCTTAGTATAATCCCCAAGCCACGGCTTTGTCCAGTGTACAAGCTGACTGAGACTAACTCAGTATAATAAATAGCCTCCTGATCTATCGGGACAGTGGACGTAGGATTGTTGATATCCGAAACACTTTAAAAATATCTGTATCGTTTACTTACTGTTTCATTGGTTTTACTGTGCATACTGAACATCATATTTAAAATTGATTTAACTGTCTCAGTATTCTGAACTTCTTATCTACTGAACTGAGACTTGCATAAAACGTTTTCCTCATTAAAACTGATTTGGGCCTACACAATTCCGCACACTGAACTCTCACTGATCGATACTGAATTCGACCTAGTCGGTTAGCGAGATCTCAGCGAGTCGGTACTCTTTTAGCCTTTAACACGATTCGAAACGGTTATGCAGTCTGGCCGAACTATTTCAGTACGGCACCTTCCTGAATAGGACTGTTCGTGTTCGAAAGTTGAGAAATTTGGATTCAGGTGTATTCACCCCCCCCCCCCTACACCTGAACTCACTCACGGGACCAACACCTTGTTAGATCTTACCCTTAGACACTTGAAGGAGTTCACTTTTAGTAATACATTCTTATTGTAAGAACTCCTTAGTTGGAGACAAAACCTTCAAACTTCGGTTCGATCTTGTAAAGTCGCTAAGGACTATAACTTAGAAGGTTTTGTCCAGTGCACAGAATCTTATTGAGGCTTGCTCAGATTAATCAACACGACCTCATGTTCAGCACGACTGTGGATGTAGGATCTTGTGTATCCAAACCACGTTAAAAATTGATTGTGTCATTTACTGTTTTATTGCATCTGTGTGTCAATTGTTTGGGAAATCATATTTTCAGTAAAACAGGCTTTAAAAGTGCACCAGCCAACTGATTTGGTTTGCATAAAAATGTTTTTCAAAGAGACGAACTTAAATCGGGCCTACATAATTCCGTACTTATTCATCTACTGAATTACTCAGTACTGACATTAGTCAGTAGAAATGGTTCAGCCATTGAATCATTCTGCCCCGCGATCAGAAGGCTTAACTAGCAAACTAGCAACTGAACTCGTTCAGTAGCTGACTCAGTAAAATACTGACCTTCGCGTTTGAGCAAAAACTTGGAGTCAGGTGTATTCCCCCCCCCCCCACCCACCTGATACTCATCTCTGGACCAACATATATGAACTCCTTCGGTATATAAGCTTATGATCTAACAATATTTGCTTAGAGAATAGAGAAAGGCAACCATGATATCTATAGTGAAGAACTATTTTTGGTTTCTAGAATTATGATAATTCTTTGCTTTGTATGCATAAAGAATGCTAGTGCTTTGATTGTTTGAATTCTTTGTGCTCCCAGTTTCTTCAATACCTGAAGATCAATCTCTGTTTATAGTCTTGTTGACCCATGAAAAGATCCATTCGAGATGACCTAACCACACATGTCAAAAAGGACAAGGAAAACGACCATTTAATTTTGAACATCATTGTGGAGATTCTCTCTCTTTCTCAGCTTAAAGGTAGCTTTGTGTCAGGGCAAGTACTGAGCTGTAAGCTCCTCATTGGTCGAGGTTGATTTGTAGGTGAAGCTTGTTCAAACTCCAAGACTGATGTTGAGTTGACTTCCTCTAATTCCTCATAAACTTTAAATGAGTGATCCTCTACTGACATTCTCTGAAGGGTTCATCTTGTAGGCCGATCCTTATGTACTGATACTCAACACACATTCAATAGATTCGGTTGAATCCTACTGAATCTTCCAACTCTGAGTCCATCAGTTGCTGAAATGAATAATCTACTGAGTCTATCACCTACTGAACTCTATCGTGCCTACTGAGCTACTAACATGCTAAGCTCATCTAAGCTATTACATTATGTTGGTTCATCACTCAACTAGGGATTTTGGGATCTTCAAATCCTATTCAAATCATCACTCAACAATTTCCCCCTATTTGATGATGCCAAAACCATTATAATTTAATACTATGAATCTTCATTATCATCTTGCTGACTTGGAGTCGTTGATTCAGTTCCTTCTTTCATGTTGAGAAGAAGCAGCATTGTGGATCTCAGATCATCCATCAAGGCTATATTAGAGGGTTCGCTATACCCTATCCCTGATCTCAATTACTGCTCCTCTGCTGACAACATGGGCATAGTTTTGAGCTTAATCATCCCATCTAGCTCGTCCTAGTCAAGGAACTGAAGAAGCATTTGAACTATAGCCCTGCAGGCTATGTTAATCAGATCAGAATGATCTGCGATCTCTAGAATAAGATCATATACCTCTTCCTCACCTCTATTCGTTGCATTCTGAACGGCGAATGACAAGTCTTCAGAGATTTCAGTCATCGGAGCCCTTTAGTTCTAATAATCTGCTCCGACTTTATCTCTTCTGAGCTAACTCTTTTGACTTTGTCTTTTAAAGTGGCATCCTCCTTGCCCAAATCTGAGTCCAAACTATCAATCTTCTCTACGGTAACATGGGGAGTGTCAGTTTTCTTAGTCAATTTCCTCTTTAGGGTTCAGGTCATGCGCTCGGAGAGATAAGTGTTGAACGGTTCGGTGCTTGAGCACAACGACCGATTGACTTCTCTGAAGCAGCTTTGTTGTGAAACATAACCATTTTCTTGTCAAAGTACTTGAAGTCCGCCTAGGAGACTTTGCCTGCGCAGGAGTCTGAGACCATGATTGAAACTCTGTTGCCATATAATTGATTTCCAATAGTGGTGAGTCTCCTGACTCCATCTTTTCCTTCAATGAATTTTTGAGCTTGAGTCCCTAGCTCATTAGCGAAGAAGTTAACCTAGTTAACTTTTACTCTGTCAAATATCACCATCATCACCTGTAATTTGGACTTTGAGAGCTTATCGGAGGATCCTACTGAGCTAGTCAGGATGTGAGAAACTATGTAGGCCAGCCTTATGAATTTTGGCAATAGCTAACTCTTAAGGAAGGCTGCATTAGATACAACATCGTCACAACTGCAGAATTATCTTAGATAGTCTTTCAGCTTAATAAGTGCGATTTTTGGTTCCCGCTGATTCGGCTTAAATTCTTCATGATAAGTTATATATGTGTTGATCCCGAGTAAAACGTTCAGGTGTAGAGGGGGGGGGTGAATACACCTGAAAACTTTTTCTCAAACTTGAACGTGAACAGTCCGATAACGGAGATTGTCTACTGAAAGAGTTCAGTAGACCAGACAAGTTGTTCTAGATCGCGTAGACAGAGTGACTGAAGGTGCTGAGCTCTGCTAGTTGACTGATGTCAGAATTAAGACGCGTTCAGCAGTGTTCAGTAGAGTGTGGAAAGTGTAGGCCCAATTCAGTTTGGTTGAAAACGTTTATTTATGAAAACTCCTTCAGTAGATTAATGCAGTCAGTTAAGCTTGTTACTGAAACTCAGTTGAATGATTTTCTAAAAGGGATTTCAGTATAAACATCAAAATCAATGCAACAGTTAAGAACACAGAAACTTTTAAAGTGGTTCGGATCCACTGTCCTGAACAAAGGCATGAGCTATTTTATTATACTGAGTTAGTCTTAGTTGGTTTGTTCACTGAACAAACAACGTCTTGTGATTATACTTAGCAAGTCTCAGTTTACATGGTCAAACAAAATTATGTTTGAATTTATCTCCAACGATGAAGGAGTTCTTAACACTAAGAACTATTCAATAAATTGAACTCCTTCGGTCTAAGCTATAGATAGATATAGTTGAGCTTAGGTTAGAGGGAAAGAGAACAAGAAAGACTTCTAGAGTGAAGAACAGTGGGGAATAATTTCTCTGGGTTCGTGTTCTTCACTTGGATGCTAGAGGCTTGAGTTCTTTGTATGCTTGAGTTCCCTTAGAGCAAGATTGTATGCTTTTCACGCTAAGATATATCTCTAAACTTCGTCGCGTATAGCTTGTGTTCTTGTTTGCTTGACTCAGTGTTCGTTGTTCGTGTGTTCTGTATATTTTCGTTCTCAATGATTTGATTTTCCCTCTATTTATAGACGTACTGTCCACGTGTCACTCTATTTGGGTAGCTAACGGCTCTTTTGAATTTCCGCAAAGTCCACTATCTTTTTCAGGAAAGTGGTTGACTTGCAGCTTTTACCAGTTACTTTAACAGTTGGCTACTTGTCAATGGTCGAGGTACAGAGAGTGGTTGAGACACTTGCAGACTTCAAGGTTGATACTGAAGCTGACTTCTCTCAGTTGTAAGACCTCAGACCATTCTACTAATATGACATTGAAGTCCTCTCAGTTATGGAAACTGACTGGTCGTTGAGTCTGACCCGTAGATTCAATAGTATACTCCTGCTGAGTACAACCCTACTGAAGGTTAAGACTCTGAGTTCAGTAAACTGCTCCTCCTGAGTCCAGTTCTACTGACTCCTAACACCTTTCAGTATGCTGCTCCTGCTGAGTCTAGCACTACTGAATCTTGAACACCTTTCAGTATGCTGCTCATGCTGACTCCAGCACTACTGAATCTTCACTCCATGGTGTTGCGGCGGATAGTCTACTGAAGGACAGCAGATAGAACTTCTGAGCCGGAACCATGCTGAAGCCTAGTCTACTGAGTCTGAAACACTCAGAGACAAAGGTGTAACTTTTACAAGGGAATGGTTCACCAGTCAACATAGAGTTTTGGGATCAGTCAAATCAACTACTAAGTCACATCCTATCAATTTTCCCCTATTTGATGATGTCAAAACCTATCACTATCAGCTATCTAGAACTAGCTAACAATCTAAAGAACAGTCAGATACAATCTCCTTACAAGTATTATAATGAGAACCACTGGAGAGTATCTTCAAGTCTTCTATGCTAAGCAGAATATTGAATACACAAATAATCAGTGAGTGTGTGAGTCAGTAATCACTTAGCTGATTCTGAGTGTTAAAGTAAGACGAAGTAGGCCAGTGAGACAATAAGAGATTGTCAGGCCAAGTAACAGTTGATATATTGATATATAAGAGAAGATCAGATTCCACAACCGCGCCAGTGCTCTTCAGCAAATTGGCGTCATTGCTGAAGAGGGTAAGGGCAAGAGGAAGGCCTCAACCCCTGTGAAGAAGAGTGCTACGCCTCAGAAGAAGCAGAAGAAGGCTTCTTAGATAGCAGTAGTAGTACTCAGACTCAGAGACGAGGAGTCTGAGTCAGCAGAGAAAGCTCACTCTGCTGAAAAGCCTGAATCCGACAAGGCAGTCGATTCAGCAGACAAAGATGATTTAGTGGGTCAAGGGACTGCGCCTGAATAGTTTTCTACTCCACCTCCCCTCTCTCCACTCGACATCGTTCCACTCAGCGTCCATCCATCTGCTGAGAAGCATCAGTCTCCGATTAACTTAGAGGAGATGGAGACTGATACTGAAGCCGAGGATCTTGGGTTCGACATCCCTATGCTACAATTCAGAGCAACCCAAGAGATCTCAGAAGCTATTCCTAAAATCTCCAGTCATTCAGACTTGGTAGATATAGCCACAAGGGCTAGGCTTCAGATGTTGTACAGATTCCAGGATTGGATCTCTCTTGCAAATTTGATCCGACACCAGTCTTCGGAATGTCTGAATTCCGACGAGCTAGAACTCCGTCAGCAAATTTGCTACTCTAAGCCTGCTGACATAAGCTCAGTCGAAAATCTTAGGGCAGCTATGCTAGCCTTGCTTGAAGAGCGACATCCTTCAGCAGTCGTCCCTACTGCCGGGTCTTCTGGTCCTTCGACCCTGATGACCAAGACCCACCCAATGATGCAGGCCCTGAGAAGCCTACTAAGGGATCTCGACAGGCGAAGGAGGGAGCTCAGCCTTCATATGAGAAACTCATTAGCTCCTCTCCTCCTACTGGTTCGGCCGTTGCGGGCACCTCTGAGCCTGCTGATCAAGAACAGTTACTGCTGGGATCAACCTATGAGGTTGGCTCCATCAGCAGGCGCCAAAAGTCAAAGTCAGCGGCCAAAGCTATTCTGAAGCAGGGGAGTCAGAATAGGCTCCTTGCCAGAAATGTTCACAAAGTGAACAAGGCCACTATAGCTCAGTGCGAGGAACTCAGGGAACTGAAAGCTTCAATTTAGAAAATCTCTTCTCCACCAGTCCCTGATTTCTCTTCCATTCTTAAGAATACCCTAGCCGCACAGAAAGTTGACTTTGATGCTCAGTAAGCATCGGTTCAGGAGCTGCTAAAGTCTGCCCACATCACTCTTCTTGATTCTTTTAAGGCAGCTCAGTCAGACCATCAGAACCAGATCTCCTCCCTCACTCAAGCTCACGAACTCAGATTCTCAAATCTTCAGAAGGAGTGTGAAAGGAAGATCGATGCCAAGCTGAAGAATATAGAAGACGTTGTAGCTTCCTCTCACTACAAGTACGGTGATGATCTGATTACTGAGAGGAATGACCTACACGTCCGATTTGAAGGTCTTTAGAAGACCTTGGAGGAGCTCCAAAATTCTTTCAATTCACTTAACTCCAAGGTAGTTCCGATTCCCACCCTGCGCATATTGGATGATGCTAAAAAGTGGGAAAATGCTCAGAAGCAAATCATCATAAATGCTTAGCCTAAGGGGGAAGCTCAAGGAACAGGGGTTATAGCCCAGGGTGTCTCAGCAGGAGATGTAGAGGCTGAGACAGGCCTAAGTGGCTCAGAACCCAAGACGGGAGCAGAAACTGGCACATCTGAACCCTCTCAGAAAATCATTGAGGATGTGACCAAGTTTCTTGAAGAGTTAGATGATGATGACTCAGCTCCCCTGCCTCTGCCAGTATTTGGGAAGGGTAAGAAAGTGCTGAAATTTCCTACTCCGAAACCCAAGTCCCTCAAGAGATACATCAGCCCAACTGAGCAAGCACAAATTGAAGTTGATGAGAAACTCGCCAGAGAGCTTGCCTAAGGCAGCTAAAAAACGAAGAAGGCACCGACCAAGGCTCGATCCAAGGTTCCTGCAAGGAAACCAACTCAGAGGCCAGTTGCCAGGAAGCTTACTCTCTGTGATGAAGCTGACAAAGAAAAGGAGAGGGAAGCTGAGCAGAAAAAGACTGGTAAATCCAAGCAAAGTCAGAAGAAGAGAGCTGAGCCTACGATAGAAGAAATGATAAACTTTAGTATCATTGCTCTGGACAAAAGAGCTGAGTTTCATCACCTAGAAGAGTTCAGGAGGCAAGAGGCTCTAGCAAAGGAGAAAGCAGCTGAGAAAGCTAGAGAAGCCGAGAGATTGAAGCTAAGGCCACCTCCACCGAAGGACAAGGACATTCCAACCACTTCAAAATTCTACAGAAGAGGCCGCATACCCAATGATCAGAAGATTCATAGGTGGCCTCGTGTCGATAAGTGGATGCCCTAGGAGAGGACTCAGGTATGGGAGACTATCAAAGCCGAATTTATCAAGCGCTACTATATCTGGCAGTTTTGGCCTGACACTTCGAAGAATGAAGCCTTTGTTGAATGGATTCAGAAATGTGATATCGAGATCTACACTATAGTCGAGAAAGCCATTGAAGCAAACGTTGATGTAAGTACTCCGACTTTCAGGGCTCTGCCCCCACCTCAAGAATTAGACGGATCTCTTTACACAAGCGTGATAGAAGGCGAAATCAGGAGAGTAGCCTTAGCTCTTGATCTTGGACTTGAGAAAATTCAGAAGCTGAGAAGAGATACCATCAAGATGCATGAACTTCCTCTACCTGAAGGCAAATCAAATGATTTTAAGGCAAAAATTAAGCGTTTCAAATCTGATAGGAAGTAGTCTTGATAGATCTTTGTTTTCCTAGTGTAGCAAGTGATGTAACTGTACTGAACTTCTCTTATATATTAATACATCATCTGTTACTTGGCCTGACAATCTCTTATTCTCTCACTGGCCTACTTCGTCTTACTTTCACACTTACAATCACCTAAGTGATTATTGACTCACACACTCACTGATTATTTGTGTATTCAGTATTCTGCTTAGCATAGAAGACCTGAAGATACTCTCCACCTATTCTCATTTTAATACTGGTAAGGAGATTGTATCTGACTGTTCTTTAGATTCTTAGCTAGTGTTTGATAGCTGATAGTGATAGATTTTGGCATCATCAAATAGGGGGAAATTGATGGGATGTGATTCAGTAGTTGATTTGACTGATCCCAAAACCCTATGTTAATTAATAAACCATTCCCTTATAAAAGTTACACCTTTGTCTCTGAGTGTTTCAGACTCAATAGACTAGCCTTCAGCATGGTTCCGGCTCAGAAGTTATGTTTGTTTTCTTTCAGTAGTGCTAGACTCAGCA
Source organism: Lavandula angustifolia (assembly GCA_028984105.1). Taxonomy (NCBI): domain Eukaryota; kingdom Viridiplantae; phylum Streptophyta; class Magnoliopsida; order Lamiales; family Lamiaceae; genus Lavandula; species Lavandula angustifolia. The sequence goes on from CM054810.1 coordinate 11,025,903, forward strand.
GGAGCAGCATACAAAAAGGTGTTCAGGATTCTGTAGTGCTGGACTCAGCAGGAGCAGCATACAAAAAGGTGTTCAGGATTCAGTAGTGCTGGACTCAGCAGGAGCAGCATTCAGTATAGGTTCTCTTTACTGAGTAGAACCATACTAAGTCTTCTGATAGTCAATTGCCGGAAACAGCTAAGCAAGTCTTCTATTGAGTCCACGCATCAACAGAAAACTAACTAATCTAGTCTACTGAGCTCTCTAAAATACTAAGCTCAACTAAACGGAATAATCTATTTGTTGGTCCCGAGAGCACGTTCAGGTGTAGAGGGGGGGGGGTGAATACACCTGAAACCGATTTCTCAACTTGAAACACGAACAGTCCTATTCAGGATGGTGTCGTACTGAATGAATTCAGGCAGACCGAACACTGTTCTGAATCGTGTTAGGCAAAGAGATACTGACTCTACTCGAGACCCCGCTAACCGACCGAGTCGAGCCGGTATCTTCAGTTGGAGTTCAGTGGTGCGGAAATGTGTAGGCCCAAAACAGTTGAGTGGAAAACGTTTTATCAAAACAGTTTCAGTTCAGAAGAATAAGCAGTTAAGATCGCTGAAACTTAGTTGAATGATTTTAAAGGATAATTTTCAGTATGAACAGTTAAAATCAATGCAACAGTAAATAAGAGAACAAGCGAGAGACACAGAGATTTTTAAAGTGGTTCGGATACACAGGATCCTACGTCCACTATCCCGAAAGATCAGGAGGCTATTTATTATACTGAGTTAGTCTCAGTCAGCTTGTATACAGGATAAAGCCGCGTCTTGAAATTTATACTGAGCAAGTCTCAGTTTACAAAGGTATCAAACTGAAGCGTTTGACTAACTCTCCAACTATGAAGGAGTCCTTTTACAATAAGGATCAGGTTCAAGGATGAACTCCTTCGTCTAAGCTATGGATATAATCGGTTGAGCTTAGGGTTAGAGGGATAGGGAACGAGAGTGTTGCTTCTAGAACGACGAACAGCTGAGTTAAGCTTTAAGTTTGTGTAACGTCGTTTGGATACTAGAGGCTTTGTATATCGATTCAGCTTGGTTCCCTAAGAGCTAGATTGTAGTCTTTCGCCGGAGAAGTGTTCTTCGAGTTCTTGCGGAAGACTTAATAAGGCTTTTCGGTTTTGCTCGTTTGAATGCTCGTGTGTTCGTTCTCTTGCTTGTATGCGTTCTCGTGTGTTTTTTTTTGTGTGTGTTTCAAATCTTGAATCATCCCTCTATTTATAGAGAAGAGATTAGGAAAGATCCGTTGGAGACGATGATCCCTTTATCTCACTCTTTTGGTAGCTAACGGCTCTTTTTAAAATATGGTGACAGTGTCCTTTCCCTCCTTTTCTGGAAGGTTGTTGACTTGCAGCTTTAGTAGGTATAGGACAGGTGTTTGCTTGTCATTCGTCGAGGTTTACAAAGCAGTTGAGACAGAACAAACTTTGAGGCATACTGAAGTTGACTTCTCTCTTCCTCGTATTTGACTATGCTGATTGTCATTCAAAAGATCTGACAGTTCAGAAGACTGTCTGGCCGTTGTTGAGTCTGATCTTCGATTCAATAGCAAATATGCTGAGATGGCTTTACTGAAGATCAGCTCTGAGTACAGTGAACTACTCCTCGAGTTCGGTTCTGCGACTCTATTCGCATATCTTTGCTCTCGCCGAGTCCAAGATCTACCGAGTCTTCTACATCTGGTGCTGAGGCTGATAATCTACTGAACGCCTGAACCAGAGCAGAGTGTCTACTGAGTCTGAACCCTCAGAGACAAATACAATTACAACGAAATGGTTCACCAATCAAGATAGGGTTTTGAGATGAATCTTCATAGATTCACTCAGAGCATAAGCCTACTGAGCGCGTATCAGTACGGAAGATAGAATCATTTCCCACTAATTATTACAGTGCTGAGGATAGAATCGTCACCTAACACTATTAAACAATGTAGTTCATCATCATCTAGAGTTTTGGGATCATACATCTTATAATGTAAATCATCACCCAACACGTGCTGATGGTTGAGATGACTTATCTGAATAAGATCTACTTTTATTTGACAGAAGTGTTCAGTCAATCCACTAATAATTGTATGCACTATTATTGATTGGACATCATAACAAGGGAAAAATTGAGAGTCTTTTGTGCATAAATGTGACAAGAACCATACAGAATATTAGAAGAATTCATACGTTCAATTACACTAACTCTCCTAACTCTTCTTCACTACTCAAAAGAAAACAAAATTATGGAAGATTGGTGTATTATTGTCAAAAGCAACGAGAAATTCAATCATGAATCAAATTATGTGGACGGTCAAGAACTCATCGTTTACATATCTCCGACAGAGCATTGACAATACGATCATTGCTTATTCTCAACATGATGAATAGGCACGATTTCGACACTATTTTTTTTAGAAGAGAGAAATGGTCAGTGACTCTCTTTTCAATTATATAAAAAATTCGGTGCCGATGAGGTGCCGAAGGCCTGATTTCAATCATTTTCAGCGGATAAAACAAACTGGCATATGAATCATTGACATGTGTGGATGGTGCCAATGAAGTGCCGAAGCGGTGTCGGTGGTCATCAGCACCCTCATTTAATAGGCGATATGCCTCGAACTAAATTCGGGACCGTTACCATCGTCACCGCACAAAAACTTATGGGTCAATGTGTTTTATAGGTAGAAAGTGACTGAAATCAGGCTATTTCAGTCTAGATTGACGAAAAATTTACCTTTTGGCTGTTTCTTTCTTTCATTTTTTGCTGTGGTAGGTCCTCATTCTTTGAGATTTTGGTGGTTGATTGCTGTTAGGATCAAGAAAGTACAACCCCCATTTTCAAGGTTAAGTCGTAATTAATTTCAGAGAGATGGTATTGATAACAAAAGAAACGATCAAAGAATTTCAAGGCCAGTTGCATAATAACTTGCAGAAAATACATAATGGTTACCAAAAGAAGAATTTGGTGAGGATTCTAAAATCTAAATGCAAAGGGAAGGGAGTGTGTTTGTTGCAATACTCTTTATCCTTCTAAAATGAGTTATTTCTGTTAAGTATTCCTCTGAATTTTTCAGCTTATTGACTGTTTAAACTGGAGGATACAAAATGATATTGATGACGTACTAACGGTGAGTTTTGGTGAAGCACAATGTAGTAGTCCGTGTGTGGACCTTTTTTCAAACAGTATGTAAATGTGCAGAAGCCAATTTATCCTACTGTTCTGGATTCTCAATGTCTTAGCATCTAAATAATAAATGTCTTGTTTTCTTTTTTTGAATTGTCCATAGAAAGTGTTATGTTTCTAAAAAAAGCAAAGAATGCATGGACCAAAATTAACAATCCAAAAGTTAAACAATATACACCACACAACACAAATTTCTTAATCTCCGTGTCCCATAGAAAAAAGACACTTTCTATTGAACGGGGGGAGTAATTGATAGTTTATTTTATTTTAAAGGTACTGAAATACTTGGTTGAACTTCTTTTCCAAGAAAGAGTTTTACCTATTGTGTTTCTAATAGGGTCATCCTGTCCTTGCTGTTGGTGTCGGGCTCAGCGAATATGACAAAGCTTCGGTAAGATTGTCTACGACTAAATGATATTCTTCAATCACACATCCAGATGAATGAATATTGGTGAGGATCAACATTGTCCTATTTCTTTTTAATGAGGAAAATTCGCCCTCCGCTGTGCAAGGGCAAATCGGTAAATTTCACTCAACCTTTTGTTTTGTTTTGTTTGATATACATTGTTTTATTCATAAAACATTTTTATTTAAGTTTTTTGGAAAATAAAATCATAAATTTCTTCTTTAAAATTACAGGAAACTACATATACAACCATTTCCCAAGTAGGGGCTAGGCAGGGGCTTAAAAGACCAGCACCCATACTGCATCCCTGCAACCTCTTTTTTTTTTTTTTGTTCAAGTAAAATGTTCAGAAAATCTTACCATCACAATTCTCAAGAATTATATGCAACCACATTTTATCATACAACATAAGCAAATAGTACCAGGAATTCATCCCAACTGCCTGTAGCACTTGTAGGTAAATCCAACTGACATAGCAGCCAATATTACAGCAAGTGCAGCATATGTATCTTCGCGCTCCCAGCTTTCGTACCACGTAGGCATAGAGCATACTTTACGAGGACCAATCCCTTTGCCACTATTTTTTCGTGGGACTTGTTTCTTGGAGCTCTTCTTCATTTCAGTGGCAAAGTTTGCTGCGATCTGAGGGCCTTCTTCTCTTTTCTCCTGTAACAAGGGGTTCTGACAGCAAGAGAAGCCTCCACCGACCTGACAACAACCCGTGCCTCCCAATTGAGATGCACACGTACTGCCACTTTCTTCATTTGTTTGTGTAGACACCTTTATGCTCCTATCCATACTTGATTGGCCATGAAGCCTGAACCTTATTTCCTGTGTTTTCTTCTGATCTTCTTCAGATAAACCCATCTGGCCCCTGTAACAGACCAATAATTTCCAGATCAAGTGAAGGAAAAATGTCTATAAGCAGAGGACAGACAACTCTAGAGCCGCCAGAAGCTATAAAAACAAACCAAGTTCTAGCCACCCATCCATGTAAACCATTTGTGATCACATGAAATGGCTCAAGAAATCGACTAATACTGCAAAGCCCCAGAGAATTTGAGTTCCTATTTCCCTTATCTACAGAGTTCTTTACGGACCTTATGATATATAATCAAGTTTCGAGAATAAAAGAATTTAAACGATTCCTGCCTCGATCATTAGCTTGTCCAGTCTCCACCCTCCAGTTATCCTGGCTTTTCTCGCACGAAAAGATAAGTGGCTTTTCTTACCTAAAATTGATTCTAAATCATTTACTATTAATTTTCAATGATGTTCAGGTATATCAGCCAATAGTATAGTTTTTATCTTTTCCTTAGGAAGAGGAATTCACTAGTCTAGCTTCTTGCAGTATCTTATATGACATCAGGCAGCTATTTTGAGTGAAAAAATATAGTCATATAGAGCACATTAACATGTTCTAACATTTGAAGGAACTACGTTTAGTATGAACTCAAACATAAAGCATATCTTGAATGGGCATCTTAAGTACGTAGAAAATGATGGAAAATACCTCCACAGGAAATCTACAATTTCACCTTTACCGATATGCTGCTCAAGCAAAAGAGGCACATCTTCAGGCATAACGTATCCATACCTGCAGCATAGTTTTCATGTTAAAGCAGGTACTTAGAGGTTGGGTCAATTCAGTAACAGATGCATGTTGGCATCTTCCTGTTTGTAAGAGTGTTGATAACTTCTCATAAGAAGGCGATCAACTACATAAATCATTTTTAAACCACTGACCAATGCCCTGTGACTTCTTTTTTCATATTTGGTCCAAAAATTATGGCATTCCCTGCATACTTATGACCACCAATGTGAGAGCATGGGCTAACAGACACTTTGCATTGTAGACCGCGTGACTCTATCTCAGTTTTAAATTTGCTAATGACAGATGGTCCACAGACACCACAGCGTCGGTCCCTTGACCCATGACAACATACAAAAATGTACCAGCCCCTCAGAGGTTCTGGACTTCCAGGCAACCATTCACCATTTTTCACAAGCACCTCCTCAACAAACGTATCAACATCAAAATGTGTTAATCTCCTGCAAGTTTACTTGGTATTAGATCAAGCAATGGAAATTAAAGATACTAACGGGTCGTTGAAGCATTCAAAGATGATTTTTATCCTTAACCTGTATCTGATCATATCTGGAAAGATTAACACATCACCATTTGATGTCTCAGTTCCATCATGCCCCTCACATATCGTTAAGCGTGTCTGACAAGAAAGGTGAAATAGAAGGATAATGAGTAATAGCACAACCATTTCAATCAAAAGGGCCTGAAAAACATTATCAAAGAAAAGATGTGCTATAGTACAATTGCACAAGTACTCACAGAATATAAGGACCTAAGTTCCACATACCATAATAATTCAAAGCTAGTAACCCTACTGCATTGCACTTCAAAAAAGAAACCAGAACGCCCTCTATAAAAGGCTGAGAGGTTACTAAGTAGGGCTCCCCATGCCAAGAAACAATCGAGGCAAGATGTATAATAGGTAGAAGGATACGAATAAACACTTTGTAACTTTTTTGTCATAGTTAGTACAAATGCTTACAAAATACTGATATTGTCTACACTACAGGATCCTAACATAAAAGACAAAATCAAAGAGAGGCAATCCATGTTCAAACATAACGAGCTAATGACATACTATGCATAACAAAGAAAACTAAGCAAAATTCTGATGTATATCTTGACTATCAGTTAATTAGATATAAAAAAAGCTTGAAATCAGGCAGTGGAACATAAGAATTTCATTTTAGGCAATAATGAATAATATTCGAGAGAACAGAATTACTTGCAAAACTACACTACTAGAATAATCTCTCATAGTAGAAAACAATACCCAACGCCCATCATGATGCATAACCGAGATTGCAGGTTCCAAGAATACTAAAACAAGCAACTGCCCAAATTTCTTGAGATCCACGAACTACATTCAGCGAAAGAAAAAGGAAAAACTAAAACCCTAATACCTGTCTCAGCATGTCCGGGTTTCTGGCAGCCAAAGCGGCGGCAAGCAGCCGCGGTAGGCGATCGAATTCTGCCGCCTCAATTCGGGGCGGCCACACTTGAGGGTTCTTGTAGCAGAGGAAGACGTGGCGGTCATAGAGCTCGACCGTCCCCACGAGTGGACCCTGCCTGAAGTCTGGTCGGGCGAATCCGTAGTCAGCGTCGTTAACAAAGGAAGCGTCGTAAGTCCCTCCGAGTATGCCGTCGTTCTGGAAGCTGCCGGAAGCGCTGCCGATCTGGGGGCCGTCGAGCAGGTAGCTGTCGCCCTCGAAAACAGCGATGGGAGAGGACTGGTGGTGCCCACTCAACAGCAACATAGGGTCGTCGCGATTGCCGGCCATCAGTGGCTTCGACATTACCTTCCTTGCTGCTCAATTTCGATTCTCCCCCAACTCAAAACCCAAAACGCACACCTGCTCTCTCTTGCAGCCTTTAGTACCTCTTGCTCCTTAGGGTTGTTTGCATTAGGTTAAATTTTTCAATTTATAGCTTAATTTAAGGGAAAATTATTTTGAAGTATTTTTAATAGTTTAAATTTGTAAAAATTCTCTACATTTAATTTAAATAAGTTGAAGTTGGTTAAGTTAATTTTTACAACTTCTCCAATTTAATGGCATATTTGTAATTTCGGAAGCTATCATTTGATATTTTACTTATAAATCACAAAATAAGCTACTACAATATAAATTTTGCAAACACTATTTTTTCAACTTTTCCTGCTTTTAAGCAGTTTTTGCAAACACACCCCAAATTCTCTAATAAATCACTTTTACCAACTTCTCCTTAATTTAAGCACTTAAAAAAAACTTAAGTTGTTGCAATACCCCCTTAGACCATCTCCAACATTTACATTAAACTCAAACTATCTATCACATCAAATAGTAATTTAACTTCAACTATCAAACTCAAATTCAAATTAAAAAGAATATTCTCTCTATATTCTTTTCATACATCTTTTCAATTTCACTTATATATTTTTTCTAAATTACATATTAATCCACTCAATTTTGAAACTTCTAATAAATTTTGTGAAGTTTAGAAATAATAATTGTAGTGTCTTCTATAGTAATTAAATTCAAGAATTTTGTTTAATAGTAATTAAATTTGTTTAATTACATTTGATACAAAGTCCAATTTTTTTTTATTAAAATAAAAAAAATATACCAAGCCCAACTTAATTAAATTTAATATAAATACATTGCAAATGAGTTGGTTTGCCAAAGATTTTTTCCACAGCTGTCATTGTCTTCTTTCCCATTGTTATCTTATATTTTTTCTACAAATTAAATATTTCCTTGTCATCACTGAACTAGAAAAAGAAAGGTAAAGGACTGAAAAGTAAATAAATAGTTTGCAGAATGGTCCAATGAGTATTAAACAGTGAAAACTCATTTATGAGTATTCACTGTTCAAAAACTCAATTATTTTGAGTTTTGCAGTAAGAAATGGTGTATGGTTGGAGCAACTCCCCTACTGCAAAATGAGTTTTTCAGTATAGTTGGAGATGCTCTTATGTCTTAATTAAGCACTCCTCCGTCCAGCTAGAAATAAGATGTTTTTCTTATTAATCGTCCCACCAAAAATAACATACCCATCCTTCCCCAATATATATGCTTATTAATTTTCCACACATATTAAGAAAAAAATCAATGATATGAAAGTTAGATAAATAATAATATTGGAATATGAGTAAATTATATTTGTTATTAGAAAAGTTGGATAAAATAGTCATTTTCTATATTATCACATTAATTAGACGTACTAAAGTTAGTGAAAGATTTAGTTAGACACAAAAAATTGTTAATAATCATATAAATTTGGGACAGACAAAAAAAGAAAGTAGACATACTCCCTCCGTCCCAAATATATAAACCTACTTTGTTTTTTCGTATGTCCCAAATCTATATGCATATTAGCATTTTTTTGTATCTAACTAAATCTTTCACCAACTTTAATAGATCTATTTAATATGATAATATAAAAAAGACTATTTTATCCAACTTTTATAATAGCAAACACAATTATGACATTAACTTTTTAGTAATTTACTTTAATTTACTCAAATTTCAATACCAAGATTTATCTAATTTTCATATCATAAATTTTTTTCTTAATCTATGTGAAAAGGCAAATGAGCATATAAAATAGGGACGGAGGGAGTATATATTTGGGACAAAGGGAGTATTTCTTAAAACAATAAAGATTTTATGATCATATTTAACTATTAAAATATTAAATAACCTATACATCATAATACCACTTTATTAATTTCCGCACTCAAAATAAACATGTCGTTTCTAGTAGGACAGAGAGTATTTTCTTAACAGATTATCCCGTTATTTCAATCTCATTTCCAAAAATAGAAAACATAAAACTCTTAATTCCAAAATAAGGTGAATCTTTTTAACTTATTACTCAACTCACATTTTATACTACTATCTTTTCAAATGTTTTCTCTCTTACGGTTTCATTATGTTCTCAACACAGAAATTTATAATTAAGTTTTTGGAAATTTTAGATTACAATATGAAAAAAGTTAATTGTCTCAATTACACTTTAATAAAAGTTATATGAATTCTCATTCATTCAAAACAATTATTACTCGAAAATTGTGCATATTTCTTAATACAATTAAATGTCATAAAATAAATACCTAAATAATTTTTTAGTCTCTATTAAAAAAACACAAAGAAGAATAATAGAATGGAGGGAGTTTTACTTATTAGGGTTATCTTTGCAAGCTATTCGGATTCATAGTTGTCTTGCCTCTATTGAAGTTTATTTAAAAGTGACATTTTTTTTTCAGCATGTGCAATTTGAGGAGATTTATTTCTAAACTTGTTATCTACTTACATAAGATAGTCTCTCCTTCCCAAACCTTTATTAAAAAAGGGGCAGAATAGTGTGTACATGTTGCGTGTGTAACTATACCCTGTAACTATACTGAATTAATTCTCAGAATCCTAGATAAGTAGGAAAATATTGTGTTTAGTCATCCGTTCCCTGTGTTTGATACCCTGTAACTATACTGAATTAGTTCTCAGAATTTGCAAGATTATTTGGTACAATACAGCGATCGCCAAATTGGTGTCGTTGTCGGGGAACGGTGTTATCTAGTTCTATTTATTTTTCTACTATTTTTTTGTGCTTTTAAGTGTTGCATGAAATATCATATTTGATCCTGAGATCGAGAAAACAAGAATGAGAATTAGGAGGGAGGCGAAGCTGCAGATTCAACAGAATCTGTTCGAGGTAGGGAACGTCTTAACTGCCTAATCAAGAGACAGAACAGATGTCGGTGACCAGACCAGTGACTCAGAACCAGAGATGTGTCTTGTTCGATAAAATAAGGCAGAACACTCCAGCAGATAGCGCAGAATCTAAAGAGGAAGAGATGGCAGAAGGAGTCGATCCACCGCTACCCTTGAGAATGAATGCCTGGTCGCTTGACGTGGGAGCAGACCTACCCGGTCCAATCCACATCACAACTACTGAACAAATAGATGTCAAGCTGAATATGGTCGCAGCAATGCCCAAATTTTATGGGAGGACGAACGAGAACCCAAATTCTTTTATGGTATCGTTCATCCAAGTCTGTAACGTGCACATGCAAGGCAATCTGGATGCATTCAAGCTCAGGGCTTTTCCATTCACACTTCAAGACGGAGCACAAGCATGGTTCTCAAGTCTTAAAATAAATACGATCATGATGTGGGCCCAAATGCGTACGGTTTTCTTGAAAAAGTATTTCCCGCAATCAAAGACAAATGCGCTTAAGAAGCAAATATACAAGATTGCTCAAGAAATCGATGAAACCTTCGGTGCATATTGGGAGAGATTTGAACGATTTGTCGATAGTTGTCTTAACCATGGCTACTTAGATGTGGAGCTTTTATAAATCTTCTATCAAGATATGATCAACGAAGCAAAAACCATGGTCGATATCGGTCTAAAAGGGAATTTCCACACAAGTCTCTATGAAAATGCAAGAAACATAATTGAAGGTGCCGAGAACGATAAGGAAAGCTGTAAATTGGTCTCAATCCAACTATTTGGACGAGATTGACATGAAAATGGAGGCCAAATTCAGCCAGTTACAAGACAAGCTAGACTTACTACTTAAGTAAAACGCTTTTACTTCAAGTCAATCGATTGCTGATCATTCATGTGGAGCATGTGGAGAGAAAGAACATATGTCACTATAATGTCCGGGAGAAGAAGTTAATACAGCTGGGAATTGGAGCGGACAATAAGGGGCTCATCCGAACCTTAGATGAAGACAACCAGAAGAGCAATTTCAATCCAAGAATCCGCTTCAACCACAATTTCAGCAATCATACCAGCAACAACAGAGCTATCAGCAGCCATACCAGTCCCCTAATCATCAGAACTATCAGCAGGCATATAAGCCCCCGCATCAAAGGTAGTTTCAGCAACAAAGTGTCCCGCTTGCGCAACTAGAGCAACATAATCCATTAGAAAAGCTTTTGGCCGAAATGGTTTTTTCACAGAAAGACGCTACTACATTTCAACAACAAATGCAGAGGGAGATAAATCAGACAAAGAAGGACCAGCAAGCTACTATGGATAACATGGCTAAGCAGATGAGTATGTTGAATTCTACCATGCATGAGATGAAGAATTCACAATGGCAGCTTCCAGCTCAAACTCAACAAAATCCAAATACACATAACTGCAATCATATTACACTGCGTGGAGGAAAAGAACTGTCTGACCCGATTGTGAAAGTAAGACACCTAGAGAAGCTAGCAGAGAAGAAGAAGGTTGCTGAACAGCCTGCACGACCATACCCTAGCAAAACAGCATACTGAAGATCTTGAACCCGAACACGAAGAGGAATTATTTAGACTGGCCAATCAGAGTCTGAACCGATACTACCTCCACCATTTTTGGAAGGTTTGGAAAGGAAGAGAACGCCAAAAAAGGAAAGCATTGATTACTTAAAGTTGTTCAAGAAATTGGGGATTAATATTCCATTCCTTGAAGCTGTTAAAATTCTCAAGTATGGGAAGTTTGTGAAGGACTTCATTGCTGGAAAAGTTCCTAAGTCTGGAAAAGTTATGTTGGACCACACAGTATTAGCAATCATACAAAGGATGTTGCCTGCTAAATGTGCTTACCCAGGTATGTTTACACTGCTCTGTCTGATTGGTGATGTTATGATTAAGCAAGCTATGTGTGATTTAGGTGCATCAATAAATGTTATGCCATTATCCGTATATAATAAATTAGTTGGAGCAGAGTTAGTATCCACTAAGGTGATCATTCAATTAGCAGATAGGTCATGCATCATTCCGGTTGGCCTACTGGAGAACATCATTCCGGTTGGTCTACTGTGTATATTTTATAGAAACAAATGATAGGCAAGTTGAGGGAACTGCAGATGTTTTATTGGGTAGGCCATTCTTATAAACCGTAAAAGCTATAATTAATGTGGATGAGGGTTCTATAAGTGTTGCATATCATAATGAAATTTATGTTCATCGCATTGCTAAAGCACTTAAAAAACCCTATGATCATGAGAATGGGAATGCTTTATCTGCTGACTCCATTGAAAGTTTTGTCCAAGAATATCTTGAGATGTATGTGGTACAGGATAAGATGGAGATCACCTTGACTCAAGGGCTGACCGAAGCAGATGTCGAAGATATGAGGGACGAGGCGATTAGAGAAAGCATCTTGGCTTTATACGCAACCCTAAAACTGGATACTATCAGCAGTATGTCTCAGTTGCCTAAGCAAGACTCCTCTGATAAACTGTTGCCATCAATCGTTAAGGCTCTGAAGCTTGAACTTAAACAGCTTCCCACACATCTGAAGTATGCTTATCTTGGAGAAAATGAGACGCTACTCATCATCATCAACAAGAAGCTGGATGGAAAACAAGAAAAGGCATTGCTAGAAGTTTTGATGAAGCATAAGAAGGCCATCGGATGGACTTTATCTGACATTATCGGCATAAGTTCTGACATTTGCGAGCATTCTATTCTTATGGAGCCCGATAGCAAGTCCTTCCACGATCAACAAAGGAAACTCAATCCGAACATGCGGGAGGTCGTGCTAAAAGAAGTGTTAAAGCTTTTGTCTATAGGTATTATCTATCCCATATCCAATAGTAAATGGGTTAGTCTCATTCACATCGTGCCGAAGAAGTCCATATTCCAAGTGATCGAGAACGAGAAGAACAAATTGGTTCCGATACATTTAGTGATGGGATGGCGTATATGCATCGATTATATGAAGCTCAATTATGCTACATGCAAGGATCACTTTCCGCTTCCTTTTATCGATCAAATGCTAGAGAGGCTTGCGAGGGAAGTCTATTTTAGCTTTCTGGACGGATATAACGGCTATTTCCAAATCCATATTCAAGATGAGGATCAAGACAAGATGACGTTCACATGCCCTTATGGAACGTTCACTTATCGCCGAATGTCTTTCGGATTATGTAACGCGTCGGGCACCTTTCAAAGGGGCATGATGAGTATATTATTGGACCTTATTGAGAATTGGATTGAGGTTTTGATGGACGATTTCACCATTTACGGTAACTCTTATACTTCGTGCTTGAAGAATTTAGACAAGGTCCTAGCCTGGTGCGTGAAGAAGAATTTGGTATTAAATTACGAAAAATGCCATTTTACTGTGACTGAAGGGATCGTGCTTGGTCACATCGTTTCTAGGAGAGGAATCGAAGTCGACAAGGCCAAAGCCGAGTGTATTGCAAAGTTGTTGTAGCCTAATACACCAAAAGAGGTTTGTGGTTTCCCAGGACACGCCGGTTTCTACCGGCAATTTATCAAGGATTTCACAAAGATTTCTCAACCGTTGACAAAGCTACATCAACAAGACGTCGAGTTCAATTTTGATGACAAGTGTAAGGAGGCTTTTACTATCCTTAAAGATAAGCTTACGACAGTTTTGGTGATGCAGCCGCTGGATTGGAATAAGCCATTTGAAATTATGTGGGATGCCTCTGATTGGGCAATCGGAGCAGTGCTAGGATAAATATACGGAAAGGAGAGCCACGTGATTTATTATTGTCGGTCCAGAGATGAGTATCAGGTGTAGAGGTGGGGGGTTGAATATACCTAATTGCAAGTTTTTCCTCAAACGCGAAGGTCAGCTAACTGCTGAGATTTGCTACTAAACGAATTCAGTGCCAGATAAACCTTCTGATCGCGGGACAGAGTGATTCAGCTGCTGAGTTCCTTCTACTGACTGAGGTCAGTAAGAGAAGTTCAGTCATAGAATGTTGTGCGAATAAGTGTGGGGGCCGTTTGATTTCGTCTCTTTGAAAACATTTTTATGCAAACCAAAACTGTTTTGGCTGGTGCACTTTTCAAGTCAGTTTTATGCCAAGGATGATTTTGTAAACATTTTGAACACAATGCAATAAAACAGTAGATGACACAAGCAGTTTTTAACGTGGTTCGGATACGCAAGATCCTACGTCCACGATCCTGTTGAACAAGAGGTCTTGTTGATTAAACTGAGCAAGCCTCAGCAAGGAATCTGTGCACTGGGCAGACCTTTCTAAGTTATAGTCCTTAGCGACTTTACAAATTCAAATCGGAGTTTGAAGGACGGTCTCCAGCAATGAAGGAGTTCTTATAGTAAGAACAATTCACTAAAAGTGAACTCCTTCGAAGGTTCTAAGCTAAAGATTTTACAATGAGTGCTTAGAAAGAGAAGGGGAACTAAGGATTCTCTAGAGAGAAGAACTAAACATAATGATCTTCAAGGAGCAAGTTATTCGCAGTATGTGGCTTTGAGTTCGCTAGAGAGTGTTTGCGTGAAAGCTTGTGTTCTCTTGTTGTTCCGTTTTTGTTTGCTTGGAAGCTCTTCTCTATTTATAGTTGTGACCCAGGCATGTATCCGTTGGAGAGGACGATGCCACGTGTCACAAAACTCCAATGAAAACGACCATATATTTTCGAAATGTTGCCGCAGAGTGGTCGGCGTTTTCTACTTGAGAGCAGATTTTGTGTCAGAATAAGTAAGCTCGGCTTGTTTCTTATTGGTCGAGGTTTGCGGTAGGTGAGACTTGTCAGAAATCAGTCTTCTACCTAAGTTGACTCTGTGAACTTCGTATACTGAATATTCTCTACTGACATTCAACTGATAAGGTTGGGCAATCGATTTTCCTCTTACGGCCTGCAACTGAGTGTAGCATATCAGTAGATAAAAAATGATCGTACTGAGTCTTCATTTGAGTCGGTTGATAAAGGATCTTCTACTAAATGTAGTCAGCTTCTTACTCGAAGACAATCAACAGAGCTCTTCACTCAATCAGTAGATCAAGAATCAGACTGAGTCTTCTTAAAACGTCTATTGAAGAGAATCTTCTACTGAGTGCTATCAGCTTCTGACTCTGAAGACTACTGAGCTCTACTGAACCGATGACTTGGGGTTCTGGAACTTTAACTTCTCTACTGAAGTTCAGTCCAACAATATACCCCTTACAGGACATAGACTAAAATAATTCTATTAAGACAAGTCTAGCCTATTAAATCAAAATGGTTCAAACACACAGGGGGTCAGGACGGGGTTTTAGGATCTTCAATTCTATAAAATTCAGTACCACTACAATTTCCCCCATAACAAATATTACAAAGGCGTCCCTAAAGATTGCATAAACTACTGACTCATATCAATACTCATCTACTGAGTCAAGTTCTGTGTACCCCTTAGCAATGATCTACTAGACCACTGACTCATATCCCTACAATTTCCCCATAATTGATGATGCCAAAACCACTAAGTACTAAACTACTAACCCAAAAACAACTCAATTAATAACAACCGAACGATGAAAGTACAGGTTAACAACTTACTAAAGATAGGCAGATCACAAGAAATCAGGACAGTGAGTGTGTGTTGATCACTTTAGTGATCAGTCAGTGTTAAAAAAATAACACAACCCTAAGACAATGAGTGGTTGTCTGGCCAAAGTGAAATACTGATTTTATAAATGTAAGGAGATTATAGTACAATCAGTAAAATCACTATGAGAGAAAGGAGGAAGAGAGGAAAAGACACAAAGGATAGCTAAGTCTGCTTCTTCTGAGATATGAACTTCTGAATCTTGGATTTGAAGTCAGCAGATTTGGCCTCAGGAGGATTAAGCCCATAAGATCTATAGATAGCTTCCCTCAGTCGCTTGATATCTTGAAGATCTAGTTGCGAGTTGGAGGAAAGATCGAGTCGATTCATGGTTATCTCCACCTCATCTTCTATCTCCTTGGTGCAGATGGCTCATTGAATAGTCCTAGGAGGAGTCAGCTAACAATATGCAGGCTCAGTAAAAGGCAGTTTCTCCTTATAAAGGAGCAACTTGATTTGAGCTCTGAAGTTGGGGTCGTGGTTGTATAGGAATTGATCGAACAATTTGACCGTTGGAACTTCACTTGAGTAGCATTGCCATACATAGTACGCCTTGATGAAATCTTCTTTCAGGCCTTCCCATTCCTCATTCAGATTCCATTGGATCCACTTGTCTACGTGGCGAAATAGAGTTTTCCTGAGATGTGGCTTCTGCCCACCGCATCTGTAGAACTTTGAAGTCATTGGGATCTCTCTGCTCTTGACCGGAACTGCTTCCCTGACTGCTTTTTCAGTACGTAAAATATGCTCTGCATGTTCAGCTTTTCTCAGTCTCTCTTTGGCTTCAGCTGTCAGCTTTTCTCTGGCTCTAAAGTCGAGACCTATCTCCACTGCATCCCATAAGGCTTTCTCCTCCGCAAATTGTTCTGCCGTAAGCTTGGGAGTCTTCTTATTTAGCCTTTCAGAGAGTGGTAGGTTGTTAGTGTCGGAGTCTTCAATAGACACAGAAGCTAATTTTTCAATTGGTTTTTGCTTCTGCTGAGTCTTTTTGGGAGGTGTTGGCTTCTACTTTTGACTTCTCAGTCGCGGAGACTGACTCCTTGATGACCTAGGCACTGGGACTTTTGGCTTTCGTTTTAACTTGGTCTCTTCTTCGAGTCGGGCTTCATGATCAAGCTGAGCCTGCAGCTGCTGAGCTACTCGTTCGTCATGCGCCTCTTGTTCCTTTTTGGACTTGAACTTAGGCGATGGAGGGGGAGTGCTTTTAGTAGCAATCTCCTTGCCTGGCCTCTTCGGCGGCGGAGTGCTTTCAGTCAGCTACTTCATTAATGTGTGCCTGAGCTGAGGATCCTTCTCCTGATCCAACAACCTGCACTGTCAGCTGCTCTGTTATCTGCTGACGCTCTGCAAGGCCTTCAGCTGAGGCTTTTTCCTTAGCCTTTTCTTGGACAGAGGGGAGGGGGAGAGCAATGAACTCATCTATCTCTATCCTTCCTTCCCCCTTAGATTGTTCCCCTTTCTTGTCTGTTGGCTTCTCTTTCTCCTGGACTTCCTTCCCTTTACTTTCCCCCTTTTGGCATCATCTGACGAGGTCAGTAGGGTCTTAAGAGCTGCTACTTTTCCTTTGATCTTGTAGACTGAAGCTTTGATCTGGTAGGAAGTGGAGTTGAAGTCCCCGACAACATCCCAGTAATGTTCCCATTCAGTTTCTTAATCTTTTCGAATTTGCTTGATCTGGGATTCGGTTTGAGTTCTTTGCTGCAGAAGAGATGCTTCGAGTGACTCCTTCATTTTAGACTAGATAAGTTACAGATCTGCAACTTGAGTTTCAAGAGCTTTAGTCACTCTAGAGCTCGTAACTCTGTTCCTTTCATCTATGGTTTTATGGACCTCAGTCATTGCCGCAGCCAGTTGCTCTGAGAATATCTTCGATTGTGCTTATAGCAACTGCTGGCACTGATTGGCCAGGTCCAGCTTCTGAGCAGCCAGAGCAGTCTCGATGATCTCCTGAAAGGTAGGCGTTGGAGTTCCAGAGATCTTCTTGACTTCTCCGGTGAGGACGTCAAGGCGCTCAGTCTGAGCTTTTGTATATTGTAACCATTTCAGGTGCACGTCCTTAGCTAGGAGACGGTTTTTGTCTCCTTGCTTCCTGATAGCTCGGTTGACTGTCCTCGAGGATACGATACCAGTAGGTTTGATTTGATATGAGGTTGTACCGATCCTGTGCTCTGAGGCGGCGAGTTATTGCTGTCTTGAGGAAGACGCAACAGGGCAGCACTAGATGCACAGGATGGTGGTGGTGAGTTGCCCTTCTCCCTGGGAGTCTTGCCCTCAACAGAGTCTCCCTGCTCTGCATCCTTGGGTGCTGAATCATCACCTTCAGATGGGTGATCAGTTGGCGAAGGATCTCTGGCGGGAGACGAGGAAGACTTCAGCTCCAGAAGATATAGCATTGCTGACCTCAAGTCTTCGAATGATGCAATGTCTGAGAGTTCTCCAAACCCTATCTCAGATTGCCGTTATTGCTTCTCTGCCAGTAGTGTGGATACAGAATACTGTTGAATCATGTCAGCGAGAATATCCCAGTTTAGGAATCTCAGCAGCATCTGAGTCCTTGCCCTGATAGCTACATCTACCAGATCCTGATAGTTGGCAATTTCAGGGATCTGTTCAGCGACTTTGGATTCACCCCTAAGTCTGGTCAGCTGAACTATGGTTGGTAGCTCTGAAGAAACCTCAGTAGTTGGTTCAGCTTCGTACTCCAGCTGTGTTTCTTCAGTACTTACTCATTGGAATTTATCTTTGAGAGTGGCACCCTCAATGCCTGTGTCCAAATCAAGTAAGATTTCCACCTGTGGGGGAGGCGGAGAAACAGCCTTGGAAGCTCGTGGCTTGGTCAGCCTCTTCCGCTTCGGCTGTTCGGTACGTGGAGGCAATTCAGTAGAAGGCCTCTTAAGTGCAGCTCCACGACCGATGGACTTTTCATCAATGGCTTTCGACCTGAACTTGATCAATTTATTGTCGAAGTATTTCACGTCGTCGAATGATGCATGCAAGGATAGTGATGCTTCTATCAGCGCCGAACCTTAGTCCCATAGAGAGGTTTGCCCACACTAATTAGTCTTCTCTCTCTTGTGTCTCCGACAACAAACTTCTGGGTATGGGCCTTCAGTTCAGATAGAAAGAACTAAGCCCACTTAACCTTAGCTCCGTCCATGATTGCCATCATCATCTAGACTCCAGGTTTGGATAACTGGTCAAATGAACCAGCCATGCTACTGAGGATATGGATAACAATGTATGACAAGCCTCTGAATTCTGGCAGAAGCTGACTCTTCGGAAATGCATCTTTGAAGGAAATGTCATCCCTTCCGTAGAATCGCCTGATATAATCATTGAGCTCTACATCCTTGTATCCAATAGGAGATATGCCGTGGTCAGGAAGGTTGAAAAGTGTCTTCAGCCTTTCAAGGATGTTGATGTCGGTGTGGCTCTCCTTTTATGACTAAGGAGGAAGCTCCTTCATGTACCTCATTGCGGTAACCTCTGCATCCGTTCCCTCCACCTGACGCATGTTGAAGAAAATTCAACCACTTGTCTCGGAAGACAAGCGTGACGTTGCTTCGTCAGAAGCGTCTTCAGGCCTGATGCCTGGAGACCGGAGAAAATCTTCTCCAGATATGGCAGTTCCGAGAGATGGAACTCCATGGTTGGCTCGAATAGGACCCTTCTCTGAATGATATCATCGATGTCTGTAGGCCTCCGAACGATGCTTGACAAGGCGACCATATCACTATAATCTGCAAAAAGAAGGTTAGCACTTGAAAGTAGAGTAAGTTAGTTTGCAGACTAACAGATGAAGAATTTACCGAAAGTATGAGAGCTTGAGAGAGATGGAGATCAAGATGCAGTCGAAGATGCAAGTTATGCAAAGCTCTCTTAAGATTCATTGATGGCGAAGATAAAGGTTAAGAGATAAGCGAGCGATTATATATAGATTTGAATACCAAGAGTTTTTCATATCTAAGGGTTGAGATTCATTCTCGCTTTTTCTCGGACAGTTAGTATTTAATATTATAAAAGGAATAATTACTAAGCCGCCGATAATCTCGACCTACGTAAGATTTGCATAGTTGGAGTAAGGTGAGATGGCATGCATTAAATGCGCTACAGTTAGTTCTTAGGATACCGCGCTTTAAATGAAAATGATTTTTCTAAACGTATCCTTAAGAATTTATGGCGGGAAATAAATACGCTTCATGCCACTGAATGTATGCTACTGATCTGATAAATGCAAGCATGCTACTTAGTAAAATACTACATATAATACTCAAACCTTTTCAACTAAGTCTTGTTCAGTTGTTTACCAATTGCAAATCAGGATGATTTACGCAATACTAACGATTCAGTGTTTGTCTCATGTTCCCCCTTACTGAGTACTGTATGATTCACCCTACTGAATAATCAAGTACTGAATTTGACTTACTGACTTGTCATTCCTCTTCTGGTACTGAGGCAGGTAATCTATTGAGCGCCTGAACCAGATGAAGAGTGTCTACTGAGTCTGAAACCTCAGAGACAAAACAAAACAGGTTACAACTGAATGGTTCATCAGCTAAGATAGGGTTTTGGGATCTTCAAATCTTCAGCAAATATTCAGAGCACAGGGCTACTGAGTTATGTCTCAACTGATTATGAGAAGACTAAATCATCTCCCAACATATATTATTGGCTGATATTAATTTATTGGAATCTCATTAGCAATATAATTACTAATGGGATACAATTATAATATTATATTTTATAAACATTGTTGGGATGAGATTCAGTATGATAAGATTTGAAGATCTCAATGATGAACCTTGTATAATGTAATAGTTTGGTTGAGTTTAGCATGTTAGTAACTCAGTAGGCTAGCTAGAATTCAGTAGCTAATAGGATCTATCGTTCAGCCAAAGAACTCAGCACCAGGAACTTAGTTGGGAATACTATAACCCACTGAATCTGCAAAGGAATTCGAGCCACGAGCTGAAATCTCAGAAGAATGGAAGTATGAGACAATTCAGTAAAAGGTTCGATGAATCAAAGGAAGTCAACTCAGCATGCTCTTGAAGTTAGAACAAACATCACCTACTCGCTAACCTCGACCAATGAGAAGCCGCCAACACTGTACCTACTCTGACACAAAGCTGCTTCCAAGACTGAAAAAGAGGGAATCTCTATAGTAAAATTCAAATTGAAGATGGTCGTTTTTCTTGTCGTTTTCGACACGTGTCTAGACTCACTCAAACGGATCTATTTATCATCAAGAATATAAATAGACTCACTCACTCTTTAGATCTTATCATTGGATATCCTTCAACTAGTTTCTAGACAAGATCCAAATTCTGTCAAGGAGAAAGTTCCTTATATTCATGCTTCTTGTCGACTGAAGAACCTCAGACAATAGAGGATGCGTTGAATGATGCTGACTGGATCACCGCCATGCAAGAAGAGCTGAATCAATTTACGCGAAATGACGTATGGGAGCTTGTTGACAGACCTAGACATCAACACGTGATAGGAACGAAGTGGGTCTTCATTAACAAGTGCGATGAAAACAATATCATTGTCAGGAACAAAGCTCGACTCGTTGCCAAAGGATATTGTCAGTCAGAGGGAATAGATTTTGTTGAAACAATCGCCCCAGTCGCAAGATTAGAAGCTATTCCTCTATTCCTAGCTTATGCAACACATCAACAGTTCATAGTCTATCAGATAGATGTGAAGTCAGCTTTCCTAAACGGCGTACTGAAGGAAGAAGTCTACGTTGAACAATCGCCCGTCTTTAAGCAGGGACATCAGGTTTACAGACTTAAGAAAGCTTTGTACGGGTTAAAACAAGCACCCATGGCTTGGTACGATACCCTCTCAGACTTTCTACTTCAGAAAGGAACAGTAGATCGCACCCTATTCAGTATCAAGTCAGGCGAAGACATCTTACTAGTGCAGATCTACGTGGACAACATCATCTTTGGATCAAGGAATCTGACTATGTGTCAGAAATTCGAGCAGATGATGAAAGGAAAGTTTGAAATGTCGATGATGGGAGAGATGAATTATTTTCTTGGACTTCAAGTCAAACAATCATAGAAGGGAATATTCACTAATCAAGCCAAATATACAAGAGATCTCATCAAGAAGTTCGGCTGCGAGTCCAGCAAGTCAGTAAAGATACCCATGAACACCAATCTCAAGATTGAACTTGACAAAGAGGGAGTATCTGTTAACTCAACTGACTATCGTGCTATTATTGGTTCTTTATTATAACTTACAGCAAGCATACCTGATATAACTTATGTTGTAGGTGTATGCGCGAGATTTCAGGCGAATCCCAAGAAGAGTCATATCGATTCAGCGAAGAGAATTCTTCGTTACCTGACTGGAACACCTGATGTTGGATTATGGTATCCAGCTGATGATAACCTTGAACTAACTGGTTATTCTAAGCTGACTATGCAGGTTGCCTAATCGACAGAAAATCATCCTTAGGAACTTATCAGTTCCTCGGTAGCAAGCACATATCGTGGTTCTCAAAGAAACAACATTCAGTAGCAACGTCCACTACTGAAGCTGAGTATATAGCTGCCAGAAGCAGTTGCGCACAGATATTGTGGCTTCGACAACAACTGAGAGATTACGACATCCATCAAGATGAAGTGCCGATCTACTGTAACAATACCAGTGCTATTGCAATTACTCAGAACCCAGTTCTACATACAAGGTGCAAGCACGTGGACATCCGTCACCACTTCTTCAGAGATCATGTCGAGAAAAAGGATATCAGAATGGAGAAGATCCACAAGATAACCAAAGAGCTGATATCCTGACCAAACCTCTAGATGAGACCAGATTCAACGATCTCTCAGTAGAAATAGGTTTTTTGGATCCTACTAATACGATTCAGTAAATGATCCAGGAAGTACTGAGTAAGGGGGAACTTACTTTCAGTACAGCTGGATACTCAGTTTCATCAAACGTGGTATCAGCTGACTACAATGTTCAGCTGATAGGTTATGAGTATTAAATTCAGCTTTTGGTGATTCAGCATGTCATAGCATTTATTTCCCGCCTTTAAGGTTCATCGTATTGCATTGAGTATGTCGTTTTCATTAACTCACGACATTCCGTAAAACTGACTGCAGCGCATTAAATGCATGTTGTTTCACCTTACCATTTAGGCGATAGAGATAAGTATGTGAGATTATAGGCGGCACAACAATCATAACCTATTATAACATTCAATCTGAGCCGCTCACTTATTAAAACCTGATTAATCTCAACCGCATGCTTAAAAATCGCCTTATATTCAAATCTAAATATATATACACTGTCATCTCTAAACCGCCTCACTTTTATGCGCCATTAACGAAGACTTGTGCACTGCATTTACCTTCAAATTGCATCAGACATCTACTACATCTTTTGCACATTTTCTTCGGTAAGAATTTCTTCAAACTAAGTCTGCCACTAACTCACTCTATTTTTTAGTGCAAATTCTTATTTTCGCAGATTTCAGTTATACAAATGGCACAGTTCATTCCAATCAGTGACGTTACCATTCCAGAGGATATAGAGGACATTATATCTGGGAAGCAGGTCCTGTTTGAGCCTTTTTGTCCGTCAGGACATGCGGAGTGGAGTGCATGTCGCCGGTATTTGATGCTCATGAGAGATCAGGTCTCCTACCGATCCTCCCCCGTTCCCCGTGTCATCTTCTTCCGCGTCAGGTTGCGGAGTTCTTCCTGAACTTCCGCCAAGATGATGATTTGAATGACATATCCAATGTCATCTCGAGGCGTGAGGTCCGTCCCAGTTAGTGGGAGGACATGGCCACGCAGATGGACGTCTCCAGATGCCTCCGTGTCAGCTTCGAGCTAGAAGACGAAGGGGTACCGATCGTAGGGTACAAAGAGTCTGAAATAGACCAATACTTATGCCGTTTCAGCAGTCAGAAGGATTGCGTATTCAAGGCAGCTTTCCCCAAGAATCAGCTGCTGCCTAAATACAGGGGCTTGGTGTACGTTGTCAACCATATATTGACAAGCTCCGCGGGATCATATGATCAGCTGTCCCGCATTCGCATCCAGATCATGATGGCCATCGTAGATGCAGCGCCCATCAATTGGAATGCATTCTTCAGAGCCGAGTTCAAGGCTCAATCGCAAAAGTTTGTCGATGTTGAAGAAGGGATGAAGCTCATTTCTAAGGGAAAGCTTCTATATGGGACAAAGGTGTCGATATTGATAGAAGACGACCTCCCAGACAAGGTTTCACTGGCTAACGCCTTTCACTTCGATTCAAACTGATGAAGTTCTAAACTCAGCTTCAGCCGAGAAATCTATTGGGAAGGGACCGCTTGCTAAGCGTTCTCAGGATCCCCTTCCCACTCAGGCAAAGAACCATAAGACGCTGAAGAAGCCTACTTCAGTTGTCCCACCTCCCTCACCAATTTCAGTTGAGGACTCAGGGTCACGACAGCATGATGTGACCCTGAAAGAAAGGTGAAGAGGGTACATTCAAAGGAAACTCAGCCGGAAATCCCCGTTGAAGCTCAGGCAACTGAGATTTCCTCCATTCCGATTTCAGTGCTTAATACACAGGTGAAGGCGACTGATGAAGTCGCTACTGAAATCCCAGAGATCAGATCACATCCTGATCTCGTGGACGTAGCAATCCGCGCTCGCGTCCAGATGCGCCTCAGATTTTTGGAGTGGGATTTGCTAGAAGAGACCATCAGACTCAGGTCTCTTCCACTCTGCTAGAGGAAGAGCAGAAACTCAAAGAGGAGATATTCTAAGAGGAGCCGTCGGACGTAGCTTCTTTGGAGGACTAGAGAGCAGTGATGCTGATGCTGCTCAGTGACAGATTACAAGGAGCTGAGCCTTCTTCCACTCAGCCTCCTCCTTCTCCCCCTCCATCTTTTAATCAATTAGCATAAAATAGGTTTCCAAACTGAGACGAACATATTTTTTGGCCTGCACTTTCGCACACAATATCTGATATTGAACTATTGTTCACTGACTGAAGTAAGTAGATAGGACTCAGTAGAAGGATACTCTGCCCACGCGATCCAGAAAGCTTATTTGGCCAACTGACTAGTTTAGTAGACTAGTTTAGTAGCAATACTCAGTAGCACAAACTTTCACGTTTGGGTTTGAAATTTGCATTCAGGTGTATTCAACCCCCCCCCTTTGCTGGAAGCTCTATGACGATCCCAACTGCTGATAACTTAGCTGAGAAATACGCTCTCCTTGCAGTGAAATACCAAAAGGAGATGGAAAATTCAGAAAAATGAAGTTGAAGAAAGCTTCAAAAAACAATCAAGGTAAGACAGAAAATACTCATCCGAAAGGTGAATCTAAATCTCTATTTGAACGCATGAACATGGAGACTACCTCCACTGTACTGAATGAGACACCAAGAAAAGAAGGCAGAGGCTTAATGTGTTACAACTGCAAAAAGACTATACATTATCAATATAAATATCCAGAGCTCATGGTAGCTGAAAGAGCAGAAAGGCAAGCCAGGTGAGACAAGTTCATCAGAAAGAGTTTTTCCAAAGGACGCAGGTATGATCGTCCTTCCAATCCTTCAATTAGCATAAGAGCCATCATTTTAGGCCCTGATTTTTGCTTTTTTAGAAGCATGATTAGGGTTTTTAACATCGTTATCGGGTTATTTTCGTGCTTGGGGGCGGCCTGCGAGCCACGTTTTGACATCATTTGTACCGTTTTTCTTGTGACAAAATCCATGAATAGATTATATGGCCAATGTGTTTCAATTTTCTATAATTGTACTATAATTTGGCTTGGCGGTGCATGATTTTTTAGGCGACGAAGAAACTCCGAAGTTGGGTGAAAACCCCTAGTTTTTCTAGGTTACTGCCACATCTTGCTTTGGCGGAAATTCCCGGTGCGTCCAATATTCGATCGACAATCGACTTGAAACCTTTAGAATCCTCCCGACACGAGCTTCGCATCGATAGGTTCTTTGAGGTCATCGGACTTTGGATGTGACCTGAATCAACGTTACAAGTTCCTGCTTCGAATTCAATTTTTTCAGTGATTCTGTTTGAAATTGTGGAAATTGATGGACTAATCTCAGGCAGAATCCGTTACACGGTGGACATGAGTGTCCAAACATCATTTTTTCTCTTTCAATTGATCGAATCGCGGCTCGGAAAGAAGTGATTCTGAACGACGGAGCTCGTCGGTGATACGTTGCGTAATTGCACAGATTCCCATCATGGTGGCGGAAATTGCCGATTGTTTTGCATGGCCCAGACGTCTGGGTGACGTCTGTTGGCAGTTGGGATGGCAGGGGAGGGCTAGAGGTGGTCGGTAAGAGCGCAGCGGCGCGCGATCTGCTATGTGCAGATGCGGCCGTGTGACTTTCGTCTCCAGGCGACAGGGCGGTGGCTATCAGACGACGGGCGGTCGGCAGGCGTGTCGCAGGCAGTGAGGCGACCCAGAACAGGCAGCAAAATGGTTGCCGTGGGCGGCGACGATGCGCGACAGCAGCTGCGCCGCAGATCTGGCGAAAGAGAGAGGACTTACGTCAACCCTTGACCTGCTGACATCAGTCGTTGCTGATGTGATAGGGAGATGTTGATTCGGCAACTACATGGTGTTGAATTGGCACTACATCTCCTATGCAGTTTATGTGTTCGTTTTTCGATTCAAGATTAAGAAAAGTTGTATTCGATTGGGCAATGTAACAGATAGAAATTTTATTTATTTTTATTTGTGTTATTAAGCTCGATAACGACGTTTTAATTCGTATTTTCGTATTTATTTATTATTATGCTGTAGCAGACAATTATGTGTTAAAATGCGCTTAGAAATGCATGAAAATAGGATTTGATTCGGTTTTAAAGCATGATTAATTTTTCGCGAGCACGTTTTATTTTGTGCGCTTAGAAATTGCATGCTTTAGGATTTATATAGTTTTAGCATGAATCAAAACAAACCTTTTGAAGAAAAACAGTAAGCGAATAATAAATTAAATATTTAATTAGATTACATAATATTGGAAATTTAATATTTAGTCGGACCTCCATTTAATTAGACCCTTCACAAAAGTGGAACAATTATATAAGTAAACGTTAACCTGTGTGGCTTGCTTATATTTTTTAACCACAAGTTTTGTGAGATGAGTTTTCCAAAATAATATTTAATTGTTATTGTGTAATGGAGCGAGCCGTAAACGTCCACCTGAGTGGCTTACGTGCCCAATGAATATGAGTACTCTAGCATATAATAATTAAATAGGATGACCAATTAAATCAAATTGAATGCGGTATGGTTATCGTAAGTATGCCAATTTTGAGAATTTGATGTTAATTTGATCAAATTAATGGTCAAAGCTTAGATGTCACCGCGGGTACAACTTCCTGAGAAGTCCATTCCCGCGTTTTAATTCCACAATAGTGACATGGTCCAGATTAATCGGATTATTAATTCCATTTATCTTAAGAACCTAGACGTGAATTGGAATTAAAGAGCTAGGTATATAGTTTGGTCTAGGGGTACACAAGTAAACGTCCACCTGAGTGTCTTACTAGTGTGATCCTTAGGGCTATTCAAGTATTTAACATCATTGGTTTATCAAAATGTTACAAAGATGGTTAATTACAAGTTATGCGTGAATATAAGTTTCTTACATGCATTTTTATTTTTTCAGATATGTTTATTCCATATATTGTTTCCGATCTTGCTAACTGACCCCTAACCAGTCCAACTAACTTCAAAGAGTGGAAGAGAAATCTTACCTCCTAATAAACGTCATGCCGAAGTCCTATAACAACTTCTGTTTCAAAACTGCTATGTCTAAGAAAGAGTTTACTTTGAGTAAACTACCTAAATCTTTGGTAGCAATTGAAGAGGTTATAGGGAAGGGCAAGGGTTCTCAAGTCTCGAACATCACTAGTAGCTCAAGGAATCCTTCGGAAGATGGAAGCCAGAAAAAGAGCAAGAAGAGTGGCCGATTCAAGAAGAGCAGTGGGAGTAAGAACACGGTCCTTATAGGCGGCATGCGAATGCCAAAAGAGAAAGGAAGGTTCTTCAAGTGTGGTAAGAAAGGACATTGGAAGAATTATTATCCAGATGTCAAGGTAAATCAGAAAGAGACGTGAGTCGCTCTTGTAACTGAGACATTCTAGTTTCCTCTTCTACCCACGAGTGGGTAGTGGATTCGGGAGCAACTGATCATGTTTGTTACACCTTGCAAAGTTTCTTGCAGAAAAGGCAATTGAGCAATGGTGATGTAGTAGTCCCATGGGCAATGGATCGAGAGATCATGCAATTGCCATTGGAGATTTACATCTATCTTTCGATAGTTCTGTTTTAGTACTTAAAGATATTTTATATATGCCTGAGTTTAGGCGAAATATTATTTTTGTTTCAAAACACTACACTATGGATGGTTATAAATCAAGTATTAATAGTGATGTTTCTATCATGTAAGATGGTGATTTTATAGGTGGTGGGCCATTAAACGGATCTTTATATTATATTACTTGCAAACTGCGTAATTCTGTTAATGTTACTTCCTCATCATCAAACTCAAAGTATAGAAAATAATCTTCTAAGAAAAACCAAACTTATCGGTGGTACTTAAGACTAGGTCACATCAATCTAAATAGGATTCAAAGGTTGGTGGAATATGGATCATTGGAGTATCTCCAAGTTGAACCATTTCCAACTTGCAAATCCTGCTTGGATGGAAAGATGGTGACTAGGCCTTTCAAGGCAAAGGGTTATTATAGAGCCACAAAAGTATTAAGTTTGATACATTCTGACTTGTGTGGGCCTATATCTACGTAAGATCGTGGAGGGTATAAGTATTTTGTCATGTTTACTGATGATTACTCAAAGTATGGTATGTTTACCTTCTTCGCCACAAGTCAAATTGCTTTGAAACCTTTAAAGAATTCAAGGCATAAGTGGAGAAGAAGCTAGGTAAAGAAATCAAACCACTACGATCTGATCGTCGTGGTGAATACCTCTCGAATGAGTTCAAGGATTATTTGACAGAATATGGGATTACATCCCAGCTGACAGCATCGGGCACGTCTCAGCGGAATTGTGTGTTAGAGAGAACGAATCGAACTCTCTTAGAGATGGTTCGATCGATGATGAGTTATGCAACATTGTCGGTTTCCTTTTGGGGATAAGCCCTAGAGACTGCCGCATAGTTATTGAACCGTGTGCCTTCCAAGTCGGTACAAAAGACCTTTTTCGAGTTGTGGAACGGGCATAATCCCAGTTTGCACCACTTAAGGATTTGGGGTTGTCCTTCTTATGTGCTAAATAAGTTGGCCGACAAGTTGGAATCACGTTCAGAATTTATGTTGTTCATAGGGTATCCGAAGGAAACGAAGGGTGGATACTTTTATGATCCTAAAGAACAGAAGATCGTTGTTAGCACCAATGCTCGATTCTTAGAAGAGGATTACATTAGTAACCAAAAGTCTCGAGTCGACATCATCCTTGATGAATTACAAGGTGGTCGAGTTCTACTCGAAGAGCCAGTTGTGCAAGATAGTACTCCACGAGTAACTGCACAATCTATTAACAAAACACCTGACATTGTTCGATGTAGTGAAGGGTGATATTTATGCTTGATCAATATATGTTCACTGGGGAGACGTCTGATCATCTCCTAGCTAATAAACAAGATACCGTGGATCCCTGGACCAACACCGAAGCAGTGGGAGATGTAGATGCAGATTCATGGTGAATTGCCATAGACTCAGAATTTGAGTCTATAACTGATATGGATGTGTACGAGGTCACAGAACTACCTGAGGGCTGCAAGGCCATTGGTAGTAAGTGGGTATACAAGAGAGAGAGAGGATCGAATTGAGAGATCGTGGCTTTAAGGCTAGGCTAGTGGCGAAAGAGTTTACTCAAAAAGAGGGTATTAATTATGAGGACACCTTCTCGCCTATAGCAATGATCAACTCCATCCGGATTCTAGCAATGATCAAGTCCATCCGGATTCTCCTTGCCATAACAGCTCACATGAACCTGGAGATCTAGCAAATGGATGTCCATACTGCATTATAAAACGGTCACCTTGAAAAAGGTAGGGACATCTACATGAAACATCCAGAAGGTTATGTGAAAGAGGGCGAAGAGCATCTAGTTTGGAAGCTTAAGAAGTCTAATTATGGACTTAAGCAAGCTTCCTGGTTATGGCACCAGTGTTTTGATGAGGTAGTCAAATCCTATGATTTTGTCTCTTGTCCTAACGAGGTGTGCGTGTACCGTGGCTGTGTGAACGGACTAATGGTGTTTCTTGAACTTTACGTAGATGACATTCTTCTCATTGGGAACAATGTTGAAGTGTTATCAGACGTAAAGATGTGGCTATCCGAGCAGTCTCAAATGAAGGACTTAGGTGAATCTACTTACATCCTTGGAATCAAGGTTATCCTTGATAACTAAAAAAGGATGTTAAGCTTGTCACAAGCATCCTACATTGATAATGTCATTGCTCTTTTTGCATGTAAGATGCCAAGAAAGGTTCAGTACCTTTCAGACATGGAATTTTTCTATCAAAGTAGAAACTATGAGGCTAGTACCATATGCTTCCGCAGTCGATAGCCTTATGTATGCGATGCTTTGCACGAGACTCCATATCTCATATCTTGTAGGCATGGTCTCAAGATATCAATCTAACCCTGAAAAGGAGCACTAGACTACGGTCAAGCATATTCTCAAGTACCTTAAATATACTAGATATTATATAGGCTTGTTTACCAGTCAGACAGTCTAGTACCTTTAGGATATACAGACTCTGATTTCCAACCTGACAAAGACGAGAAGAAGTCTACCTCGGTTTATGTGTTTACCTTGGGAGGTGGAGTCATCTCATGGAGGAGTGCAAAGCAGGAATGCATTGCAGATGCAACCATGGAAGCAGAGTATATGGCTGCTTCAGAAGCCTCGAAAAAGGCAGTTTGGCTCAAGAATTTCCTCTTGGATCTTGATATTGTTCCGAATTTGCCTAAAACTATCACAATTTATTGTGATAAATTAGGGGCAGTAGCAAATTCAAAGGAACCCAGATCCCACAAGGCGTCTAAACACATAAACATGAAGTACCATATAATACAAAGATTTCGTAAGTCGTGGTGATGTTTTGGAAGAGAAGATCGGAACATAAGACAATCTAGCTGACCTTTCACGAAGAGCTTGCCCATCCAATTTTTCGCGAAGCATATTCCTGCTTGGGAGTGTGTGAGATTTCCCCCACTTAGGACTGCAGAAACTTTCATATAAGTGGGAGAAGTAGTGATAGATAACTTAGTTAGTATTTTGGAATTGACACATTGTATACTTAAAATTTACTTTAGTATAAGTGGGAGAATTGTTGGAATTTTGTGTACTGGAAGTAATCTTTTTTCTTCTATACAAAGTTTTCCTTTTCACTATTTTTATTCTCCTATCTGATTAATTATATTCGCGCATAATTGTCTTCTATCTTGTATAAGAGTTAGATTGTGTACTGTGTTGTAAATCACAGAAGATTGCACAATTGGTTGAACTAAAAAGATATAAATAGTTATCACAGCTGAGACAACTTAAGAACAAGTTGTCGGTTTAAGCTACAATTTAGATAAGAAGTAGTTTGTCTTGCCTGCTTGTCTATACTGGTACATTGAAGGTGATGTATTGATGGATCACAGTGAGATGTGTTCTCCTAGCTGATCTTAGTGGAGAACCAAATATCTCGGTGACTTAATTTGGTCTTAAGGTTGATAAGAATTCAGCTGAGTGCATTTAGCTATCTATCACTTTGACTTACTATGGTGAATGTCATGGCGACTGGATCTACGTATCTTGCGTGATAGTAGTTATTTGTAGCTCATGATGGTTATATGTATCTTGCATCAAGTAACCCTATTAATTGGATTGATAATATTCCCTGAGGAACACGTTAGGATTTTACATTAAACTCGGTCGGTTGATTAAATTCAGGTGAGTTAATAAGGTCGAGTGGTACTACTCAGGAATATAATAAGATGTTAATTAATTTAAGTTGTCACTGAGCTTAATTAATTCATTGATATTTGTTTCTTAAATACGGGGATCAATTAAGTTTGAAATACAAGCACGTGCTCAAGTTGGGATAAAGGGGTAAGTCAGCACGGATTCTCTAGTGGAATGAATATGTGTTAATTAATTAATTTTGCTCTGGGCTAAACATAGATAATTAATCAATTTGAGGCCCAGTTTTATTTCTTATATTGGATCTATGGTCTGGCTCAAATATATGCCCATATTTATTATGCTTTCTCATGAATTATTATTAATAGATTGATGTATTTATATATTACTCCCTCCGTCCCGCTATTTGTGGCCACGTTCTTTTCGGCACGAAAATTAAGAAAGTAGATGATAAAGTATGAGAGAGAGAGTTGATGATAAAGTATGAGAGAGAAGATGAGAAAGATAATGAGAGAGTATAAGAGAAATGATGATAAAGTAGGAGAGAGAATGTAATAAAGTAGGAGAGACAAGATGATTGAGTAGAAGATATGAATAAATTTTTACCAAATTTGGAAAGTGGCTACAAATAACGGGACACCCTTTTCGGGAAAGTGAGCCACAAATAGCGGGACAGAGGGAGTATTTAATAATAAGAAAATTATTTATCTGGAACTAATTTGCTGGGTCAGTTAATTGATAAATAGGTGGCCTGTTATTATTAGTTATATTATGGGCTGATATTAGTTTATTGGAAGTCCATTAACAATATAATTACTAATGAGCTACAATTATAATATAATGTTATATAAACATGTGTTAATATACAAACTTAGCCAAATAGGTTAAGTTAAACACAAATATAGCATATCACTATCTAAAAATACAAACATAGCCATAAAGTACATTTTATGGCAGATATAATGATTGAGCGAAAAAGTTGTTAGGGGTCGATGGAGGATCGATCTCCATCGGCCCTCAACATGTAAAAAAAAATATATATTGAATATGCCTAAGGAGGGCCGATGGAGGCATCAATCTCATGACCGATGCATCAGCCCTAATCAATTTTTTTTTAACATGTTGAGGGCCGATGGAGATCGGCCCTCCATCGGCCCCTAACAACTTTTTCGCCCAATCATTATGTCTGTCATAAAATGTACTTTATGGCTATATTTGTGTTTTTACATAGTGATAAGCTATATTTGTGTTTAACTTAACCTATTTGACTAAAACTAAAAATGCCTCTATACACATTATATTATAACACGTTCAGTTCAATCCATCTGATTCTAGAAAAAGATAGATGCACGTCTAAGAATAGAAGAACGTGAGTTCAGTTTTAGATAGAGCAGATATTCATTCCTCTCAAATCGCTATCCACAGGGAGGAGTGGAAGGGTCGGGATGCAGTCCAGAAGCTTCAGAGCAAAATCAGAGTTTTTCTAAAGGACGCAGGTATGATCATCCTTCCAATCCTTCAATAGATTTGCTAGATCGGCTAAACATAGTGGATTATAGTCTGAGCCTTTGAATCAAGGTAGATACCTTACTGCTTTCGCTTCCTAAGTCTTATCAGAATTTGCGTCTCAATGCAGTTATGTCTAAAAAGAAGTATACTCTTAATTTGATCTCATATGATTACTGCTACGGGAATAATGGGACAAGATAAAGGGAAATACGCTCATGTCTTGAACACTTCTTCTAGCTCAATGGATTAATCTTTCGAAAGGTGGAAACCAGAAAAAAAAAAAAAAAAAAAAAAAAAAAAAAAAAAGACAAGAAAGGAAAGAACTTCAAAAAGGGTAGTGGGAGTGCTAAGTTAGTGAAAAAATCAGCAATTTCGATATAGAGGGAGGTGGGATCAACAATCTAAAGGACAGGGTGAAATATTTTATTTTCAATAAATGTTATAAGAATTGGATTCAACATAATTTAGGGAGCGACCCATACCATATCTTTGAATCCACCAATTGATAAGAAGACGATAAATGATTTTGTTTAGGTGTTGGTGGATGACTTAGATGTTGGGATTTTGTATATTGGAAATAACTTTTTTGCTTGTATACAATGTTATCGCTATTCGCTATTTTTTCCTCTCCTAGTTGATTGCTATATTTGTGCATGTTCAAAGTCTTGTTATAAAATGTAAAAAGTTAGATTGCATAGTGTATTGTAAATCACATAAGACTACATAATTAATTGAACTAACGAGATAAAAATAAGTATCACAGATGAGACAACTTTAGGACGATTTATCGATTTAAGCTACAGTCTAGATAAGAAGTAACTTGTCTTGGTTACTTATCTATTCGGATACATGTAAGCGTATTAAAGGATCACAGTGAGACGTTGTAACGCCCCGAAATTTTTCAAAATAAAATGCACTACATATTTATTCATGCATATTATCATGCGTTTAAGTTCTATAAGTCGCGCCTTAGAAATTAAAATTAAAATTTAAAACATTTATATCATTTTTTATTAAATTATTTTTTTTGTGTAAACTCATTTTGGATTTTGAATGTCTTTATTTATATCATATTATGATTTTATTTTTTATTGTTGAAATATAAATCATGTTGGAATTATGAGCCAAGAATTATATGTATTTCAGTTTTCTGAACTTACTATAATTCATGAAAGGATAAAATATGTTATATTTTTATCAAATTATTATGGGATAATTTAGATTATCTTTTATGATTGGAATAGATATTGTATGTGCGATATGCGTGTTTTAGGATCAAATCTAATTGTGTTTACCCATATCTCAATTTATCTATGATTGAATATCCTATTTGGTAAGTGATAGACTAAATTATATCTATATCTAAATAATATAAGTACGAAAATAATTATGGATAAAATATA
Source organism: Lavandula angustifolia (assembly GCA_028984105.1). Lineage (NCBI taxonomy): Eukaryota > Viridiplantae > Streptophyta > Magnoliopsida > Lamiales > Lamiaceae > Lavandula > Lavandula angustifolia. The sequence goes on from CM054810.1 coordinate 11,060,303, forward strand.
CTCCCTCCGTCCCGCAATTACTGTCCTACTTGCCTAATCGGGCTGTCCCGCTATTACTGTCCTCTTTCCGAAAATAGTAAAAATTACTCTTAAACATAAAATGAAGTGGGTCCCCTTATTCACTACTCAACCCCCACATTTTTATACTCTCTCTCTTCAAAAATCTATCTCTCACTCGATTATGTTCTGCTCCAAATTCAGAAAATTATGATTTTTATCTTTTTGAAAACTTTAATTATTTCTTCAAATACAATATAAAAAAATATAAAAAATAAAAATCGATTGCCTTTTACTAGCCTTGAAAAAATTTGGATAATTCTCATTTCTTTCCACCAACCACTCCTTGAAAACTGTGTCATTTTTTTTATACAATTAAAACTCATAAAATACACACTAAACTAAAATTTCTTAATCTCCGTGCCGAAGTCAACTGGGACGTTATTAGCGGGACAGAGGGAGTATTTGATACCTTTTATAATTAGAGATTTTTAGATAATTAATTATAGGCCTATAAATACCGCTTAGCCGAACATAATATAGTTTCTCATAAAAATTTTGGAAATCTGCTAGGATACTTAGGAATTATTTCAAGAATTAATTACCTATCTTCCCGTCATCATATCAATGTGAAACTTTAGGAGAATATTCCTAGTTATATCTAGTATACTATACTATTTTTGTAGAATTTTACAAGCATGATAAGTATTTGTTCAAAATTGTTCTTCGTAATCTGCCATTTTTGTCAGCATGTACGTAAGTCTGTTAGAGAAATTATTTTTCGTGGTGTTCTTATGTTTTTTTCCGACCATGATAACTTCTAGTGAGATTTACTATATATTAGGTAATTCATATTAAAAATATAGAACTTTTAGGACACGTTTACTATTGTTTTGTTAATTTCTTCCTTCATGTGCTAGATCTTTTGTCAACATGCATGTAGATTGAAAAATAAAAGTTTTTATATTAGTATTAAATGAATTCTTGATCATGATAAGTTTTATTGTGATAGAATATGTATTATGTTGATCATGTTAGAGATATATAATTTTTAGAACAAAATGTTTATAATATCAGTAATCTATTACATGAATTGTCGAATTACTCAATGCACAGATGTATTGTTGTTGGGTTATGAGTCAGTAGATGGTACTCAACTGTCTAGTGGTTAAAAGAATATTGGGGAAATCATAGTAGTACTATGGAATTGAAGATCCCAAAACCCAGTTGTTATCAGTCGTGCAGTGTGTCTATAGGATTAGATGATGTATAGGTTAGACTTGTTTATTTTGATTATCTTTTGTCTAAGTCCTGTATGGGGTAAACTGTTGGACTGATCTTCTGACGAAGTTACTTTCCAGAACCCCACGTCATCTTTGTAAGAGCTTGCGTTCTTCAGCCAACAGTTGATCTTCACCTCAGTAGGAGACAGCCCATCAACTGATAAGCCATCAGCAGAAGAACATATGCAAAGCTCAGTACCTTCGCAGTCGCCAGCTGACCTCTCAGTAAATATATTCCTTGTCAGCCGACTCAGTCGAAGAAGACAGAGACTTATCTAGTCTACTATGTCCGACAGAAAACGACCCAGTCGCACAAGTCTTTTCGAAGTTCAGCAGAAGATCTTACGAGGTTGTTTGAATAGTCAACTTGACTCTGACACATTCTCACCAACCACAAACCTCGACCAATGAGAAGCCGACAGTGCCATATCTGCTCTATACAGTAAAGCTGCTCTCATGTACAGTAATTAACTGCCCTGCAGCAACAAATTCGAAATTATGGCCATTTTCTTTGGAAGCTTGTGACACGTGGCATCGTCGTCTCCAACGGATATATGCCATAGATCACAACTATAAATAGAGAAGAAATTCGAAGCTCCACATACGACACTCATAAGGGAAAAAGCTCAAGCTCAAGAACACTCTAGCGAACTCAACAGATTATACAGAGAAGAACTTGCTTTCATAGAATATTTGTAGTTCTTCTCTCTAGAGTATTTAGATCCCTCTCTTCTCTAGACTAAGCTCATTGCCAGATTTATAGCTTAGATTTCGAAGGAGTTCACTTTTAGTGAATTATTCTTATTGTAAGAACTCCTTCTTAGTTGGAGATTATTCCCTCCCTTTCGAACTTTGGTTTGAATTGTAAAGTCGCTAAGGACTATAACTTAGAAGGATCTGTCCAGTGCACAGATACTTGCTGAGGCTTGCTCAGTATAATCAACAAGTTATCCTGCCATTGTCAGGACCGTGGACGTAGGATCTTGCGTATCCGAACCACGTTAAATCGCTTGTGTTCCTTACTATTTTATTGCATATCATAACTGTTCAAAATCATATGTTTGCATAAAACTTGTTTCAAAAGCGCACAGCCAAAAGAACTTGATTTGTGGAAAGCGTTTTTCAAAACTGAGACGAATTTCCGGGCCCCACAATTATCCGCACACAAAACGTCTCCGACTGAGTTTCGAACGACTGACTCAAGTCAGTAGGAGAGCTCAGTAGCTGACACACTCTGACCCGTGATCGAAGGTTACTATTTAGCATTGTTCATCAGTTGCACTAAACAGCTCAGCTGTCCTTCGGTTCGAGAAAAAGAAACTGCCATCAGGTGTATTCACCCCCCCCCCCTCTACACCTGACTATCATCTCCGGACCGACAATTGGTATCAGAGCAACGGTGTTCAGTTGATCACCTGTTCTGTACTACTAGTCTTCTCAAACAGATCCTTGAAAAACGTTTTCACTGCACAAGTATCTCTTCTTTCATCCTTATACCCGTTCGCATAATGTCTGATGTGTCAGCTATCAGGATGGTGCCGATGTTTTCAATAGAGAACTTCACGGTATGGCGCGTGAGAATGGAGGCACACCTCACATCGCTGCACGACAGCATGACGGACGTCCGGGAGACTAGACCCATCATTCCCATGATTGACAGCGTTCAGTTCGCTGCTGCGGGAGGTGTAGGAGCACAGATTGGTGCTAAGGTTCCCAAAGATAAATCAGCCTTCACGCCTGAAGAGAAAAAGCTGCACAACCTCGACCGAGTTGCGCGAAACACAATACTGACAACGCTCAGTGACTCTCATCTCGGGAGGGTGCATGACTGTAAAACGGCAAAAGAGCCATGGGATGCTTTGGCTGTACTGAGCCAAGGAACCCCGCAGATCAAAGAAAACAAGCTCGAATTAGAGCTTCAGAAGTTCGAAGCCTTTGCAATGGAGCCCAGTGAGACCATTGACGAGCTAAGTATCAGATTTACAAACCAAGTCAATGTCATCAACGGGCTGGGGAAGGTGTTCACCAACAAAGAGATGAACACAAAGATCTTGAGAGCGCTACCTCGACAAAAGTGGCTTCCATTTGCTACTTATTTACGTCGCTCTTATCTAAATGCTCTAACTCCTGATGTTATATTTTCAGAACTAAAGACGGAGGAATTTGAGCATAGTCTACCTCAAAGGTGTTCCAGTGCTCCAGCTGACACATAGATCGATCATGCTTTTAAAGCAACTGTCAGCAAAACTGGATCCAAACTGATTTCCTCAAGCAAGGCAGTGGCCACTATCGAAGAATCTTGTGAGACTTTAGGCACTGACCAGCTGGCTGTGATGGCTCTCAAATATCAGAGAGAAAAGGAGAGAGTCAGAAAGCTGAGGAAATACAAAAGAGTTTCTCCCTCAGGTAAGGAAGATTATCAGAAAAGGGAAGAATCTAATCCTTCTACTGAATGCAGGAACACAGAGCCTGTTGCGAGTCCATCCAAAGCTTCAGCTGGAAAAAGCAGCAGAACATCCACCTGTTATAACTGTAAGAAGGAGGGACACTATCAGTACGACTGTCCCGAACTCTCAGCTACTCAACGAGCAGAACGGCAGGCCAGAAGAGAAAAATTTGCCTAAAGAAGGCAGGCCTACATAGCCGGAGAGATATCCGACAACTCACTTGAGGAGGATACATTTATGTATTCCTCTGAGGACGAAGCTGCATTTGTAGCAGTTGAGGTCGGAGAAACGGTTCCTGAAGGTACAGCTGAATACTGTCTGATGGCCGGAGAAGAGACTGAGGTAAACTCCAAACTTAATATAATCTCTTCTTCACATAGCACACACGACACGTGCTCGATCACAGATGATCCTCTGGATGTGGTACAAGCATACGACGATCTGCTAGAGGAACAGTATTCACGGTAGCGGAGAGTTCAGCAGAACGATCCAGGAACTGGAGATGGTAAAGGCTGAAAATCAGAGACTTTCTTCTGATTGTCAGGTCACTACTGAGTCAGAGAATCTAGTTGCAAGACTCAAGGAAGAGATCGAATCTCTTATGACTAAGTCTCAGCTTCAAGAGACTCAGATATCAGTTCTGACTAAGGACAATTGTGAGAAAGAGACTGAAATAGCCCAGCTCAGTCAGAAGCTCTCAGACGTACAGAAAGATTATGACTCACTCAGGAGGAGTGACAAGGTCTGGCGAGGACTGATGACTGAACAATACCTTGGAGCTAAGGATAAGCTAGAAAGTATGCTCAGAGCACAACGGCCAACTGTCATGAAAGAAGGACTTGGCTATACCCACGAAGCTTCTACCTCGAAAAGCTCAGAAGCGCTGGCTGATAGGTTTGTCAGAGGAAAGGTGCAAGCTGCTGACACCACACCTCAGGCGAAGAACAAACAGAAAATGACTGCACCTCAGTCGAGCAACAACAAGCAGCTGACCAAAGGTTCCAGCCCCAGGACACCGCGATCAAATTCAGGGGGAACCAAGAAGGTCAGATGGGCAGAACAGTACCATGAGCCACTGTACGAGCACCTGGCTCAATACGGCTCGTACTATTATGAGCCCAGGGTCAGGAGAAGAGCAAAGACTCAGAAGAAGAAAGCTCCTGAACCCAAAATCATCAACAGAAAGTCAGTATCTCCGAGTCCTGTGGAGAAGAAAACTGACAAGGTTCAGAAGAAGAAGTCTTAGACTTCTAAGGTTCCGAGGCAGATTTGGGTTCCGAAATCACCCACTAACATGTAAGGACCCAACTGAACCAAAGGGTACCTAAAAATGCTTCTGTTTTGCAGGTGCATAAGGACCCATGGATAGTGGACGGCGGCCGCTCAAGACACATGACGTACCGTAAGAGCCTGCCGACCAACTATATACAAGAAGATGGTCCCGGAATGAGTTTGGTGACAACTCTAAAGGCTACACAAGGGGATATGGAACGCCGAATATTGGGGCCGCTTCGGTTCCTAAGAGTAACATATGTTGAAGGACTTCAACATAATCTCCTTTCTCGTCGATCCATTCGTGATAATCTTAACGAGTAATCTTTGACGCCGGTTTTACGTGATATTGTTGATAAATCTACAAGGAAAACGGTGTTATCGGGTTCGCGGAAGAAAAACATATACGTTGCTAACTGGAATACCGCAGAACCTGAGGCTTGCTTGCTCGCACAGACGAAATCCAATGACAAGTCAGGATGGCTATGGCATAAGAGACTCAGCCACCTGAACTTCAAGACTATGAACAAGCTCGCCAAGAACTCTAAAGTCAGGGGACTACCCAACGAATCGTTCATCAAAGACGAAATTGTGAAGCATGCTTGAAGGGAAAGCGACAAAGAAAAGCAATCCACCTATTCCTTCACCTTCCACCGATGGAATCCTTCATTCTTTGCACATGGATTTATTTGGGCCGATTTCTCCCGTGACTATACGAGGCAAGAAGTATGCCCTTGTCATTATAGACGACTACTCGAGATATACATGGGTAATCTTCATCGCCAACAAATCTGATGTCATGACTGAGTTACCTAAACAACTGAAAAAGCTCAGTGTGGAAAAGGACATCAAGATACAAAGAATTCGCTCAGACAGAGGAACAGAATTTCTCAACTCAGTAGTTAAAGAGTACTGCGAGAAAGAGGGAATTCAGCACGAGACATCACTTGCTCGTACTCCTCAACGAACGGACTTGCTTGAACGCAAAAACAGAACACTCAAAGAAGCAGCAAGGACGCTCCTAGCAGACTCTGGGCTACCCTCTAAGTTCTGGGCAGATGCTACTGACACAGCCTGCTACACTCAGACCCGCTCACTACTTACACAGCAACACATGAAGACACCATACGAATTGTGGAAAGGGAGAATTCCTTCTATTTCTCATTTTCATATTTTTGGTTGTCCGTGCTTTATCCACAATAACGGGAAAGATCGGTTGAAGGTCTTTGATAGCAAATCTGATCAAGGGGTATTCTTAGGATATTCCCGAGTCAGTAAAGCCTTCAGAGTCTTTAACTATCGGACTCTTTGCGTGGAGGAAAGCCCTCATGTAGTTTTTGATGAGTTTGTTACTGAGAACAGGAAAACTACAGAGACAAATACTAATGATGTCAGCAGCAAGCTACAGGATCTCGGACTGACTGATAAAACTGAAAAGATTCAGCATTGTTGGGATGATGAGTCAGATAATGAAGAAACTAAGACTCAACCAACAGGCAATGTAGCTGACCTGGTTGATTCTACTGAACTGAATCAACAATAGGTAACAAAGGTCGATGAGGAAGCCCCAGTGGTAACTGAGACCTCTACTGAGAATATAAACTCAGGGGGAACGATTAATGTTCCTGAGCTAAATGCCCATGAACCTGGAAACTCAGTAGATCCTAACCTTCTTACTGAACTGCTGCAATCTCAGAACAGTAACTGAAATACCTAACACTCCTACTGATTCTACAGAAGTAGTATCAGAAGAAGAAGCCAGACTCAAACGTTCATGGCTTGACGCTCATTCTTCAGATCTCATAATAGGAGATCCATCAGGAACGATAAGAACAAGATCGAGATTAAATCAAGGAGAAAGCTCACTTTATTCTTGTTTCTTGTCTACAGAAGAACCTCAGTCGATAAAGGATGCACTTAACGATGCTGACTGGATCATCGCCATGCAAGAAGAACTGAACCAGTTCGTCAGAAACGAAGTTTGGGAGCTTGTTGACAGACCTAGACATCAGCATGTGATCGGTACTAAGTGGGTCTTCAAAAACAAGCATGATGAAAACAACGTCATCGTCAGAAACAAAGCTCGACTAGTTGCCAAGGGATACAGTCAAGCAGAAGGAATCGACTTTGATGAAACTTTCGCTCCAGTCGCAAGATTGGAAGCCATTCGTCTTTTCCTAGCCTATGCAACGCATCAAGGATTCAAAGTATATCAGATGGATGTAAAGTCAGCTTTTCTGAACGGCGTACTGAAGGAAGAAGTCTACGTGGAACAACCGCCCGGTTTTCAGCAGGGACATCAGGTGTACTGACTTCGGAAAGCTCTGTATGGGTTAAAACAAGCACCCAGGGCTTGGTATGATACCCTATCAGACTTTCTACTTCAGAAAGGTTTTCGAAGGGGACGATGAGATCGCACCCTGTTCAAGCATAAAGTCGGGAGATGACATCCTACCGGTGCAAATCTACGTGGACGACATCATTTTCGGCTGCAGAAACGAGACCATATGCCAGCAGTTCGAGAAGATGATGAAGGAGAAGTTCGAGATGTCCATGATGGGAGAGATGAATTATTTCCTTGGATTTCAAGTGAAGCAATCATCTGAAGGAATCTTCATCAATCAAGCTAAATACATTCGAGATCTTGTCAAAAGATTTGGCTGCGATTCGAGCAAGCCAGTCAAGATCCCCATGAACTCAAATTTTAAAATTGATCTAGACAAAGAGGGAGCTTCTATTAACTCTACTGATTATAGAACTATTATTGGTTCTTTATTATATTTAACAGCTAGCCGACCTGACATAACTTATGCTGTAGGTGTATGTGCAAGATTTAAAGCGGATCCCAAGCGAAGTCATCTAGACTCAGCAAAGAAGATTCTGCGATATCTAAGAGGAACACCTGACGCTGGGTTGTGGTATCCTGCTGATGATAATCTTATACTGACGGGTTATTCTGATGCTGATTATGCAGGATGCAGGATAGATCGAAAGTCGACTTCCGGAACGTGTCAGTTCCTAAGCAGCAAGCTGATATCATGGTTTTCAAAGAAACAACACTCAGTAGCAACGTCCACTACTGAAGCTGAGTAAATGGCTGCTGGAAGTTGCTGTGCCCAGATCCTTTGGCTTCGACAACAACTGAGAGATTATGGTATCATTCAGAATGAAGTGCCCATCTACTGTGACTCCACAAGTGCTATTGCAATAACTCAGAATCCAGTTCTACAAACGAGATGCAAACACGTGGATATCCGACACCACTTCATCAGAGACCATGTCGAGAAGAAGGATATCAGAATGGAGAAAGTCCATACTGACAAGCAAAGGGCAGACATACTGACCAAACCACTAGGCGAGAACGATTCGAGAGAACTATCGGTTGAGCTAGGTCTCTTTGGATCCCTACTGAGTCACGTCAGTAGAAGACAACTACTGATAACTGCAATTAGCAACAATTGGTATCAGACGGAAGGAACCAGTATGACAGCTCAGATGATCAGTACAGTGATTCAGTTGGGAGAATCATACTGTACACAGCAAGGGGGAACGTGGTCTTCAGTATGTCAACCATCCTCCTAAGTCTTAACGGTAACCAGCTGATCGTAAAAGTTCAGCTGAAGAGGTTTGCGTAGTATTGAATACTTAACGTTTTTGTTGACATGCTTGCATTTATTATATCAGTCGCTCGCATTCAGTAGTTAAGAAGCATTTATTTCCCGCCATCAATTTCTTTAAGGAATGGTCAGTAGATACCGTTCTCATTCAAATTGATTCGGTAATTAATGCTGCCTGCAGCGCATTTAATGCATGTCTTCTCACTTACCCTTATTACACATGATCCTACATAGGGTCTATAGTAGAGGCGGCTTTGTAATCATTCAGTTTATAACATATAATCTCAGCCGCAGATAACATTGAAAGATTAAATCATGACCGTTCGATCTAAACGGTTATTAAGCTTGACCTTATAAAACCTTTCAACTTCTCTACTCGACTCATTTTTCCGCCATTTCCACTTTAGAGCTCTTTCTGCAAATCAGTTTTTCATCAAAATCTCTCAACTAATCTGATTTCTAGCATTCACAAGCTCTAAACTACTTGGTAATGTATTAAATTATGCTCAAAACTCTACTGACTCATTCTATTTTCAAGTGCGAACAAGTTATTTTGCAGATTTTAATGGCGAATGTTCATGACCCCTCTGATATGAACGAGATCATACTCTCACGGATTCAGTTCGAACCCACCATGGCGCTTCGTCAAGTGGATCTTCCATACCTTGAGCCTGTCTTCGAGGCGCTTGAACAATCTGGACTTCAATGGCTCGTATCCAAGCAGCCTAGGGCTTATCTGCCGAGGCAAGTTGCCGAAGTATACCTCAACTGGAGGACTCTCGCGTCCGGAGGAGAAGAATCTTCCTTCTCGTATATGCAGGAGGTTATCCCAAACTCGTGGGATGTGAGTCAGCGCGTCTTCAACATCCAAGATGCATTGGGACTGACGTTTGATCTCCCAGACAGTGGTATTTCTCCTATTGGCTACAAGGAGAAGGAGATGAACACGTATGTTCAGAAGTTCTATGGGAGGCAGGACATCAGCTTCAAAACTGCTCTACCAAAGAACCTGCTGCTACCTCAGTACAGGGGGCTCGCCTACATTGTGTCACATATTCTGACGAGCTCCGCGGGATCTTATGATCAGCTATCTAAGCCACGTATTCAGCTGATGATGGCTATAGACGACGGAGTCCAAGTGAACTGGACAGATTATTACGTAGCCGAGCTGAAGGCTCAGGCGCAAAAGTTCACCACCTTACCCACTGGTGAGCAGAAGATGATTAGCGTTGGGAAGCTACTGTATGGGACCAAGATGTCCATACTGATCGAGCAATCAGTAGCAAGGAATTCTTTGTTTGCCGACGCCAAATACTTTGACAGCAAGCTAATAAAATTCAAAACTAAAGCAGCTGCCGAGAAGTCTGTTGGGCGAGGGCCGCCTGATCAGAAGAGAGAAAGATCAGTTGTTGTTTTGCCCCCTCGCGCCGACCCTCCGAAAAGGAAAAGGCTGACTAAAACTGGACCTGCTGAGGTGCCAGTAGAACAAGCTAAACAAGCCTCTCCTCCTCCTACTGTAGAACACATTCTTGACTCCGACACAGGAATGGAGGGAGCCACACTTAAGGATAAGGCACAAGTGATCAGCTTCGAGGAGACTCAGTCGGACGTCAGGATTCCGACTGAAGAGACTTCCTCTGAGTGGACAACCATCCACTCTACTCGCCTCCAAGCCACAAGAGAAGTCCACTCACAAATCCCTGAGATATCTGATCATTCAGATCTGGTGGAAATAGCCATAAGGGCTAGAGTTCAGATGCTACTGAGGTTCCTGAGTTGGGACATACTCGAAGAGATCATAAGGACTCAGACAGCTCTTTCATTACTTGCTGAAGAGCAACAGTTGCAGTCAGCAATTGGGTTCGGGGAACCAGCTGATCTGGCAACATTCGAAGATTTGAGGGCGGCAATGCTCTATCTGCTGAGCTTGCGCACCTCAGTGTCCGGCGACAGTCATTCGCCACCATCTCCTCTTGATAATGAGAATAATGGAGATAAGGATGAGGAGATGGAACAGGCATCACCCAAGGATGCAGAGTTGGGAGGCTCTGCTGAGGGTCCCACTCCCCGCGAGAAGGGCAAATCATCACCTCCGTCCACATCAGGTGATGCCCCGGGTGCCTCGAAGCGCAGTCAAGAGCAACTACTCGCGATTTCTGAGCAGAGGATCGGAACAAGCTCGTATCAGATACAACCAATCGGTTCCGTCACCTCTAAGTCGGTGAACAAGGCCATAAGACGGCAAGGGAACAAAAATCGTCTCTTAGCCAAAGATGTTCATACAAAATGGGCCCAGTATACTAAGGCCCAAACGGCCAGTGTATCCCGACTAGCTGAAGGCGTGAAGAAAGCCTCAGAAGCTCCTACTCCTCAGCTGAATATTCAGGAGATAATTGAGACTGCCTTAGCAGCTCAGAAGGTAGATTTGGAAACACGAGTCGGCGGCTCCTTCGGACTCGGCGAAGATTTTCTCTGAGCAGCTGGCTCAGGCTCTTGCTTCAGTCAAGGCCGAAATGGAAGAAAGGAATAAATTGGCCACCTCCAGCCTACAAACTGCAATAAAATAACAGACGGAGGCCCTTAAGGCCATTCAGAAAGAGATGACAGATTCCCATGATCAGGCTTTGCTGAAATTCCGTCAGGAGTCAGCCGCGCAACTTAAACAATTCAGAGCTGATCAAGGAAAAGATTGGGAAATGTACTGCGACCTCGTCAAAGACTTCGAATCCACTGCCACTCTCATTAAAGAATCAGTCTACAATGTTGAACGAGAAATCAAAGCCATCCGCTCTCACCTCTCTAAGGCAGATGATGCCAAAAAGGGGGAAGAAGAAGTAAAGGAAGAAACTGAGGCGGAACCGGTTGTGGTCGAATTGGTGGAGGAAGGAAGTAAGGGGGAAAGGGCCAGCACAGCTCAAGGAGAAGGGTCAGCCGCTCAGGCTGGACCCAGTTCAGCTGTACTCCTGCTGGAATACACCCCTACGAGGCGGACAGACGGTCCGAGGCGGTTCCCATCTCATCTCGCCCAAAGACATAGACGAAATTGCAAAATTCTTGGATCAAGAAGAAGGAGAAGAGCCTCGGGTATTACCACCGCAGAGAGATCGGGGAAGCGGATCGCCACCGAACCCATTTCTCCATCTTCCCGGCTCGCAAGTTCAAATCAAAAGCGGAGCAAGAAGCCTATGATCTTCGGGATTGCTCAAGAGGCTTCGGGATAATCTTGATCATGAGCATCAGCTGGAAGAGGCTAAGAAAGGCAAGAAGCCAAAGAAAGGTGTTGGAAAGCCTAAGGCCAAGAAGGCTGAGGATGAGAAGAAAGCTCAGGAGGAGCTAGCCAAGGCCTTAGTGTCTGAGGTCCAGCCAACTGCACAGAGTTATTATCCGACTAATCTCACACTTGAGCGGGAGGCGAGAGGACGAGCTACTTGGGAAGCCACGCTGCAGGGGACTAAATCTCGGGAGAGGAGATACAAGGGCGGCTCTCGTGAGAGAAAAAGAGGATAGGCGACATGGCTAAAATGATTATCCTATCTGCAAAGCCAACAGCTGATCCAAGGAAGCAGATTCCACGAGGATCCAAGTTCAGAAGGGCACCTTATATCAAGAAGGAGCCTACACCTCATGTGGATAAATGGGTGCCAGCCGAGTTCAACGAGCAGTGGGAGGAACTGAAAGAAGACATTATTAAGGATACTATGTGTGGGGTATCTATGAGACTGACAGACCAACAGATCAACACTTTGATGAACTTATCAGTCGATTCGATATAGAGTTCAGGAATCAGATCCGTCAGATCATGGAGAGAGAGAAAATACCCTTCAGAGCTCCAGCCTTCAGGCGAATCCCTCCTCCTAGGACTACTCGCGGCGTGCTGTGCACAAAAGAGATTGAGAGAGAAGTAGAAGAAGCTGTTGTTCATCTATGTCTGAATATGAACGATCCAGATGATTATGAGGAAATCCAGGTTCTACGCTCAAGAGTCTACAAGTTTTACTACCTAGACCTTCCAGCTGACAAGTCTGCTGACTTTAAGAAACGCACGAAGAATTTCAGAAGTCAGACTTGATCCCTTATCTCATATTTGTTGTAATAGTAATAGGACCCATGTACTCTCTATCTATATATATATATATTGGTTCCTGTTGCTTGCCAGACAATTACTCATTGTCTCATGGCTTTTGTTTGTGTTTTCTCACAACTGATCACTAAGTGATCTGACACACACTCACATAGCCGTTTCTCTGTTTTTGCCTATATCTCGCCTACTGACATGATGTTTTATTGATCATCTTGATTGTCTTCTGATGAATCAGGGAGAAATTGTTGTCAGTGGATTAGCTCTCCGTTCCTTATTTTAGAATAGAGGCTAGATGGTTAGAAATAGAGGTTTTGGCATCATCAATTAGGGGAAAATTGTTGGGTTATGAGTCAGTAGATGGTACTCAGCTGTCTAGTGGTTAAAAGAATATTGGGGGAAATCATAGTAGTACTATGGAATTGAAGATCCCAAAACCCAGCTGATATCAGTCGTCTTTGTGTGTACATAGGATTAGATGATGTATAGGTTAGACTTGTTCATTTTGATTATCTTTTGTCTAAGTCCTGTACGGGGTAAACTGTTGGACTGATCTTCTGACGAAGTTACTTTCCAGAACCCCACATCATCTTTGTAAGAGCTTGCGTTCTTCAGCCAGCAACTGATCTTCACCTAAGTAGGAGACAGCCCATCAGCTGATAAGCCATCAGCAGAAGAACATATGCAAAGCTCAGTACCTTCGCAGTCGCCAGCTGACCTACTCAGTAGATATGTATTCCTTGTCAGCCGACTCAGTCGAAGAAGACAGAGACTTATCTAGTCTACTGTGTCCGATAGAAAACGACCCAGTCGCACAAGTCTTTTCGAAGTTCAGCAGAAGATCTTATGAGGTTGTTTGAATAGTCAACTTTGACTCTTACACATTCTCACCAACCACAAACCTCGACCAGTGAGAAGCCGACAGCACCATATCTGCTCTATACAGTAATTAACTGCTCTGCTGCAACAAATTCAAAATTATGGCCGTTTTCTTTGGAAGCTTGTGACACGTGGCATCGTCTTCTCCAACGGACATATGCCTGCTCACAACTATAAATAGAGAAGAAATTCGAAGCTACACGCACGGGATTAAAAAGGGAAAAAGCTCAAGCTCAAGAACACTCTAGCGAACTCAACAGATTATACAGCGAAGAACTTGCTTTCATAGAATATTTGTAGTTCTTCTCTCTAGAGTATTTAGATCCATTTCTTCTCTAAACTAAGCTCATTGCCAGATTTATAGCTTAGATTTCGAAGGAGTTAACTTTTAGTGAATTGTTCTTATTGTAAGAACTCCTTCTTAGTTGGAGATTATTCCATCCCTTTCGAACTTCGGTTTGAATTGTAAAGTCGCTAAGGACTATAACTTAGAAGCATCTGTCCAGTGCACAGATACCTGCTGAGGCTTGCTCAGTTTAATCAACAAGTTATCCTGCCATTGTCAGGACCGTGGACGTAGGATCTTGCGTATCCGAACCACGTTAAATCGCTTGTGTTCTTTACTGTTTTATTGCATATCATAACTGTTCAAAATCATATGTTTGCTTAAAACGTGTTTCTAAAGCGCACAGCCAAAAGAACTTGATTTGTGAAAAGCGTTTTTCAAAACTGAGACGAATCTCCGGGCCCCACACTTATCCGCACAACGTCTCCGACTGAGTTTCGAACGACTGACAAAAGTCAGTAGGAGAGCTCAGTAGTTGACCCACTCTGACCCTGTGATCGAAGGTTACTATTTGGCACTGTTCATCAGTTGCACTAAACAGCTCAGTTGTCCTTCAGTTTGAGAAGAAGAAACTGTGATCAGGTATATTCACCCCCCCCCCCTCTACACCTGACTATCGTCTCCGGACCAACAATAACTGTTCAAAATCATATGTTTGCATAAAACTTGTTTCAAAAGCGCACAGCCAAAAGAACTTGATTTGTGAAAAGCGTTTTTCAAAACTGAGACGAATTTCCGGGCCCCACACTTATCCGCACACAAAACGTCTCCGATTGAGTTTCGAACGACTGACTCAAGTCAGTAGGAGAGCTCAGTAGCTGACACACTCTGACCCGTGATTGAAGGTTACTATTTAGCACTGTTCATCAGTTGCACTAAACAGCTCAGCTGTCCTTCGGTTCGAGAAATAGAAACTGCCATCAGGTGTATTCCCCCCCCCCTCTACACCTGACTATTGTCTCCGGACCAACAATTGTCAATAGAAGTAAGATGATGTTTAATATACTTAATTTTATTACTATGTGAATCGTTATAATTGCATGCTAATTCTTAGATTGTTATAATATACATTATTTGATTATTCTGATCTATGTCTAATTATAAATTATATTGAATTGTTGATGTATGCATGACATTCCATGTACGAGTCATTAAGATAAATTTCCATGTTTAGGATCCATTATTTTCTTCAAGTCAAGGTTAAGGTGGGGAATGTTACTGTTTATCTTTATTATATGTTGTGTTCAATATTTCATGTGTTTATGACAGACATAAAAGGACGGGTCGAAATTGGACCCTTCGATCGAAATTGGATCCTCAATGAAAATCGATCAAAATTGGGTCGTAGGATCGAACTTGGATCCTCTATGTAAATCGATTCGGAATTGGACCGTAGGATCGAAATTGGATCCTCTATGTAAATCGATCGGAATTGGACCGTAGGACAAGGTTATGGTGTGTGTGATATGGTGTGTGTGACCGAGTATCTCTTTCCATTATCTATTTTTCCATATCTTATCGGTGTGATATATAATGTTTTTAAATGTGTACATCTCTCATTAAGTAGTCGTACCCATCCCTATCATTTTAACATTTTTCAGGAAATGATTCGGTCGATGCATAGAGGTGTTGGTGGTGATGGTCACAATGAGAATTTATCGTATTTAAATTATTGTTTTTAGTCTATGAATTTTTCGTTGTTCCTTTTGGAATGTTGGACTTAATCAATTTTTATTTAAGATTTCCGCTAAGTATGAAAATAACTTGAGTTATGAAATGATTCTATTCAATTAAAATATTTTGAAAGAACTAAAGTATGCATGTTAAGTATGACGTAGCGTTCATTGTTAAGTTATGAAAATTGGGGCATTACAGACGTGTTCTTCTGACTGACTTAGTGAAGAACCAAGGTCTCAGTAACTTAGTTGATCTTAAGCTTGATAAGATTTCAACTGAGTACATGTAGCTAACTATCACTTTGATTTATTACGGTGAGGATCATCTCAACCCGATCTACGTGTCTTGGATGATGGTTCTTGCTTGTAGCTCAGACTGGTAATATGTATCTTGCATTCGTATCTCATGAAGGGTTGATAATATCCTATTGAGTGGTTCAAAATGATTATCACACAAAACCTTATAGGCTGATTAAGTTCAGATGTGCTAATGAGGTAGAGTGGCACTACTCTAGTATAATATGCTATTTAATTAAGGCAAATTGGCCTAAATGGTCCCTAAATTTGAGTTTTTTTGGCCAAATTGGTCACCAATTCAAATTTCTCGGTCAAATTAGTCTCCACAATTTAAAGTGTTGGTCAAATTGGTCCCTCCGTTAATTTTTCCGTCAGTCAACGGTTAGTTAATGCAATTTTAAAAAATTTATTAAAAGGGTATTTTTTGAATAAAATTTCAGGGATCAATTCGACCAAAATATTTTTACCCCAACTATTTCAATAATTAACTAGGTAAAAATATTTTCTACCCTAAGTTATCCAACCAGTTTTGCTGACTATATTCATCCGTCTCCCCATCTTCTCCGCCCGTCTTCCCATCGCCGCCAACAAGGTTCAGTTCAGATTCGATTTGCAGCATGGGAGCAGATTACTAGGCAATCGTTTGGCTGTTCCCCTAACCCAAGTTGTGGCTCTATTCATATCCACATACGGATACGTAATTCCAAGGTTTTTTCATGGCCTTCTCTAGGATGTTGAGGTCTGAAATTTACAGTGAAATTTTTCCAGAAAATCACTTGGAAAATTGAAAAGAAAATACATCAAGGTAACAAAAACTATAGGGCTATGATATTTCTTCTTATTTCCGTCTTTTAGTTTTTTTTATGTCTACTCATACTTTGATTTCAATATCTTCTAATTCATTGAGTTTAATTGTCTTAGTATCCATCCATTTTTCTTCTTATTAAGCACTTCCCGTCGACGTGGGTTTCTCTTATATACATATTACATACAACTATTTGAATATCTTATACATAAAGGGCGTATTACAACTATGTTAATATCTTATACATAATTTCTTATTCTATTTCGTTCCATGCATATGTTGTTTTAAATGTCTCTAACATAATTCCGATACTTAATTTTCAAGAAGTTCTTGAAATAGAAGTACTCGTTTGAAACAAAATCTACTTTCTAAGTAGTAGTTGTATTTTTATATCTTCAAATTCATTACTTACTATTTCAAAAAAATTCTAGAGTGAAGTCAATATCTTTGGAATATGCTTTCTTTTGGATACATCATACATAGAGCTATTTCTTGGAGCATTGTCATGATTCATGTTTTTTTACTGTTTCATTCTTATTCATTTTTTACTGTTGTTAATTTTTCTAACTTATTATTGTTATATGATTCATTATGTAGTTGATACTAAAAAATCGTATTACATGGTTATTTTCTTAAGATACAATAATCTCGAGATGGTGTCTAGCTCTCGTCACCGTGGTGGAAATAATGTCAATTGTGCTTTGTGATTCAATTCTAAGTGGTATGTTGCATGATGGAGCCATGAATAAATATTTCGGGTAAGCTACATTTATTTGCTTAACAAATTGATAAATAAAAAATAGAAAGTAAATTAGGTAAGCTAGATTGTAGCATAATTTGGAAGGATATTCCTGAACATAAGAGAAGCTCATTTGTGGTACTAGATTATATGTGGTTCAATATTTACTCAGGAGATGGTTCTGAATTTAACAAGGTATTGGACTGGATAAAAAGGGATAAAGTTTTTACGAAACAATATGTAATGGTGCATATTCTGAAGTGGTAAGAAATTTTGAATTTATATATAGTTAAACTTGTTTATGACCTTGAAGTTCTCACAATTTTTGCGTCTTTCATTCATCAATTAGGGGTCACTGGTGCCTATTTATATAATATAATTTCAATCAAAATCATGTAATGGGGTCACAATGCATGATATTGTAAGATTCCCTAAAGAAATCTCAAATCCAATCCAAAAACTAATAAAGAAGTAAGTTGAAATGTAATTAGTGAGTTGGAATTCAGCACTTATATTACTCAGATTTAGCTATAATTAGGGGTGAAAACGGATCGAATACGGACGGATAGTGATCTTCCCATATTTGATCCCATATTTTTTTCTCGGATTCGGAGTCGAATACGGAAAGGCCGGATACGAATACCGATTCGGAATATTCGGAAAATATTCCGAATACGAATACAGGGCGGATATATGACGGATTCGGATCGAATTCGAATAATAATAATCAGATAATATGATTTATAAATAATCATCTATTTATGATTGCAACACATGAAAAAATCACGTATACAATATTTAATAGAAGTTTTAATACAAAATATAGTTAATATATTCATAATTATGCTATTTTACTCATAAATATGATTTATAAATAATCATTTATGGTTTATGATTATGCTATTTTCCTCATAATTTCCTCATATGCTAGAAAAAGTAGAATAAATATACATATATTGATTTTAGCTAAAGATTAAATGGAATAATTTCAATATTTATTTTAGAAGTGATTACTTTACTCCTTAATTTTATCTCCTACTCCCTCCGTCCCGCCCGACATGGCTGAATAGGTTTGGGCACGGTTATTAAGAATAGTGGGTAGTTGTGTGTAAAGTGGTATAAAGTGATGGGACCCATTAGAATTTATTAGAGTATTATTTTAATTAGTGGCCAAGTCAAGTGGGACAATGAAAAAGAGGAAAGAAGCCAAGTCGGGTGGGACGGAGGGAGTATAATTTTAGAAATGATTAGGATTTTAGAATATTATGATTATGCTACTACAATTTAGGAATGATTATTGATTTGGATTTTAATACATATGTTATGAATTAAAACTTTAGATTAATTTATTTGTTGTGATGGAGAAATTATTGAAAATGTTAATTGTTTAGTGGAAAGACGATTTTACCCCTCTTGACTTGTATCAGTATTTGACAAGACTACTAATTGTTAAATCACTCACCCAAAACCAGCAGCAGCGGATCTGATTTCTCTCTACTGCGTGGATCTGATTTTACCCGTCCAATCTCTCTCTACTGCGTGGATCTGATTTTCCATAATCTCTACTCGCTAGTCTTCTGCAGCAGCGGCGCGAAGGCGTAGGAAGAAGAGGACTCTTTACATGTGAATCGGTCCGTTTCGAGATCTGAGGCAATCCGGAGGAAATCGTCGATGCTCAGGCCGCGAAATTTCTCCTCGTCGTCGTCAAGGAACCGGAGGATCTCGGCGAAGAAGCCGGGTTCGCAGGGGCGGAGCAGACCGCCGGTGGTTTGGGGAAATTAATTTATTATTATATTATAAAATTAATTTTTAAATATTTCGGATATCCGATTTCATAATTCGGGAAATATCCGATTAAATACGGGAAAAATTGGATACGGGCGGATAATGTGAATTCCGAATTCGAATCCGTATCCGATTCAAGATATCCGGATTCGAATCCGTATTCGATCGGATACTAGAATTGCTCCCCGAATTGGTATCCGATCGGATACGGCACCGGATTGGGCGAATATTATCCGATCCGGTTTCACCCCTAGCTATAATTTATTTCTCCTCTTATTCCAAATCCCCACCTGTTCCAGAATTTTTCTATCCTAGACCGGGTCTACAACTTAAGTTGTAGACCCGGTGATTAAAAACCATGACACATCACATGTTTGTAAAAAAAAATTAATAAAAAACACAACTTCTATCCTAGACCACAAGGTCTTGTAGACCCGGTTTAGGATAGAAAAATTCCCTGTTCCATGGGTTTCACCCCGAACCCAAATTTAATTCCATTATTTTTTCAGAAAAGACGCGCGTACCCTCAAAACCCTATAATTGTTTCTTCGTTCTGTGTTCTTCTCCTCCATCCCAATCCAAAATTGATTCTTCACCCTGTTCCTCCAACCAACACCTTACTGGGCGTTGCTACTCGCCAAGGAAGAAACACATTTTTTTTCTGAAGTTGCAGAAGTATTCGTCTTCTTCCTTAAATTATTAATGAATTTCCCAAAAGTTTAGGCAAATCCCATTCTCTACACATTTCATTTCCTGAATTCAATTTAATTCTAATTTTTCTAGTTAGAGAAAGAAGATAAAATTAAGGTGTAAGACTGCATTTCTAGTTCTATGGATATCTCTCTCTTTTAATTTTCTTGTTTCACAATCGCATTTATGCTTTTGAAATTCGATATCTATACATTTTTTCTCTGGTCTCTTCTTCATCTCTTTCTAGTGTTTGTTTATGAATGTTCCTGTTAGATTAATTATTGAGAGAGTGAGAGAGACCGAACATGAAGTTTTTAACATTTTCCAGTTTTACAGAGGAGAAAACACAGAAAGTAGCAATCGGCAGCAATGGCAATAATTTCTTGTTTCTTATTTTCTTGTAATTCAAAATTAATCATGAATTAGGGTAAATTTGTAATTTGTCAAATCTCATTCTGAAAGAGCTATATTAAAACCAAACAAATGAATTGGAATCGATACTAAACCCGAATCGGATTTCAAATTATGAACCAAACGCCCCTAAGTATCTCACGAGTTGGATTATACGAATTCTAAAGGAAATTCAATCAAACAAAATCTAACCCGCGGATATGAAATTCAAATGTAACAAATCAAACAAGCAATTTCTTCACATGGGCCGAATACATTTAAGTAATAAAATCCAGATTTTATGAGTGCATTAAAGGAAACCCATATACAGTCGGGTCATATATATATTATATTATATATCTCTACAGAGTCTCTATTAGAATTCTAGTAGAGGAGAAGTGACAACCGTTGGATCGCGATGGTGAATACGAGCGTCAGTGTTTCGGCGGTTGACTTGTCGAGTTGGACGTGGAAAGAGGACAAACAATTTGAGGATTCTCTGGTTGAATTCGCCGAAGATTCCGCCGATCGATGGAAACTGATCGCGGCGCGGCTGGGGACCAAATCGGCGGCGGAGGTCGAACATCATTATCGCCTGCTATTGGAAGACGTGGCAGCGATTGAAGCCGGATGGATCGAGCCGCCGGCATATGATGTACAATCATCGGAGACCCAAATGTGCCCTAAATCTGATAAAAGACAAACGGCCGTCCAGAGAAAAGCCGGCAGACCGTGGACCGAAGACGAGCATAGGTACACAGTACTACTTGGACTCTTTCTTGATTTAGTTGTTGAATGTTTTAGGTTTATATTTATTTTGATTTATTTGTTGACATTTGATATTTTGTATTTATGTGAAAGGTTATTTCTACTCGGATTGGAAAAATATGGGAAAGGAGACTGGAAAAGCATTTCGAGATATGTGGTGCTTACTCGAAATCCTACACAAGTTGCAAGTCATGCTCAGAAGCACTTCGAGCGGCAAGAGAAGGAAGAGCAAAACAAGAAAAGACGAAGCATTTTTGACAGTTCCAAGTTAACTCATTCATGAACATCTGTAGATATGAACTTTCATTTTCCATCTTCTCACACAGTAATGGATGTTCACCATTTATTCAAATTTTGTATTGTTTGCTATTATTATATTATGCGAGTTCAGAAACGCCAAAGTTCGTTCTTAAATACTTATTACTTAAAAAAGTACAGAAATGCCAACAAACATGTGCAACTTTACAGGTTCACTTTTGATGCAGGTGTTGCTCAAGAAGTTCGTTTTCTTTTCTAATGGCATCAAGATCTGCTTGTAGCTTGCCCATAATCAGCAGCATCTCTATCAGTGGTGAGATCTGTTCAAAGCTCTCGTGGATGCTTGCTTGTAAGGAGTAACAGGATGCTTTTTGGCTTCCCTGCAAGATGATAATTAGAATTGAAATGAAACATAATAATGTATGTTCAGATGAATTTATCTCTGGCATAAGACCAGCACATCTGAGAATTATACCAGAAAGTTGTTTCATTAACTATTGCATAAGTACGATTAAGGCGTTCTTGGATGGATGGTATGGCGATGTATGTCATTCTCCCGTTTCGCGCTGTTCTTTGTAATTTCATTGACCCGCTCAATGTAGGATCACCTTGGTGCCAGATTCGGCTGTTTCTCAAGATCGTGAGATAGCTTAGAGAATTCCTCTTCCCTTAGTATAAAAAAAAAGACATACATATTAGCTGACAGTTCCTCTTACCTGTCTCTAGCTTATGCATTACCCAAGAGATTGTGAGGAAGAGAAAAGAATCTCAGTGGCGGAGACTGTTCCAAGAGTATATTAGGAATACTGCTGGTTTCCAAGGTGACCATAATGGTTTAACAGTATGACAAGCTATAGTTATAGTGGTTAATTACAGCCGTATAGGCACTTAAGGAAGTCCAAAACTGGACCAGTTTGGCTGAAATTCATTTATACAAAATCAGACATCTTCCACGTCTTCAACACTAAGCAAAATCGAACGGATATTAATGATCTCATGGATTTGTTTGGCCATCTTGTTATTTTCTAGCTGCAAAAGAGTATGCATAACCATCATTCGAAGTACCTTCTTTTGATCTCAATTAAAGTAGATTCAGTTTCCAACTTCATATTTACAAGCTTTCCACTTGCCTCCGGATATAATGAGAAGACTGACTGCTCAAGATTTTTTTTCTTCTCCATTTCAAAAGAATTCCTGCATTGAAAACTCAAGGTTATCCTTTTTGTGGAAAATATGAACCACGCTTCTCAGGTTTAATGGTCTATTCACCAAATTTGAAATGATATAAATATGACCAACGAAAAGAAAACGTATCATCAACAAAGCCTCGTAAAACTGAAACTCCTAGCATGGAAGCAATTATATATCCTACCATTCTGACTTCAGTTCCTCAAGCCTATTTCTCTTGGCTTGTACTTGGTCATTGAGTTGTTCAATGGCCATCAAGCACCATTTCTGCAGCCGCTTTTAACAGCTGTAGCTCTTCATGGAGATGCTGCAAATTTGAATATTTTGCTACTGTCAGCTTCTTAAGCACTTGCTGGATTCTTTTTCACTCACTAAGTTTCTCAAACATCAATAGCAATAAAATGACCACTTTAACATTATGGAAGATCCAAAAGCCTTATATTTAGAGATATGGAAGACCCAAACCTAACTCAACAAGAGTATACACTTCTCTTCCTACTGCATCTTCCATAAAACTGTAAAAAGATTGGATTATTGCCGCCTACTAAATTTCCAGAGGGCCTCTGTATATTATACTAAGCTTTAAGCTGATCATAAACAAATTCAACTGGCAAAACTTGAACCTGCGCCTTTGAGCTCTTCTGATCAACCCCTTCTGAATAATGACTGGGATTAGTTTCACCAAAGTCGTCTTGAGACCGAGTTCGCAACCTCAGATCTTTCAGTCCATCCAAAGTCTCTTCATATTGCACAGTTCCTCTCTCCTTAGCACAACTTTTTTTGTTATATCCATCTCTTAAAGCCGCTGTCTGAGCTCCAGAACAGTCGGACAGCTTCCCAACCAAGAACCTCACAAGATTATACAAGTCCTCCTCTGATGGGTACAGAAACTGCCTAATTAACATCCATATCACTTCATCAGAGAAAATTCCGTATTATGGAGAAACGGTATTTCTAAATTGAATGCCTAAAACTATTTCAGAATTGAGCTAGTGAATCTTAACAAACTTCCCTAAATTAGTCATAATCCAAGAGTAAAGTAAAAAAGGGTAAAATATGAGATGGAACGAGTGAAAACCTTGTGGAAACTGAGCTCGGGATCGTAGCCTAACTTATTGAAGGCGTGCGCAAGTTCCGTGCAAATGTTGATCCTATCAGGCATGGAATGAAAAGCCGAAGTAAAAAGGTGGCCGTCGATCAAGCGGAGTGCAACCGAGCAGAGGGAGAAGAGGGACGGCGGTGTGAGGTCGCCGACGGAGGAGCAACCGAGAGGAATCGGGACGCCCGATCTCGCCAGCGAGTTCAGTCCGACACTTCCATGGCTGCAGCCCACAGAGCAAAAGGGCGTTTGGATTCTGGCGAATCGTCCACCGCCCGACGTCGTTTCCTTGTTTTCAGTTCTGAGGCTCGCGATTCCCCTTAAGTATCGTTTCGTATGGAAGTATATGGAAGGGTAAGGTTTGTATAAATTTATACATTTAAAATTAAAATTATTAATTAATTCTTACTAGTAAAAATAATACTGATGTACTTCAAACGCATAAACATGTAAAACAATCAGAAATGATGGATGGAATATAATTCTAACTCACAAATACAATTTTCTTTACTATTATGTCATTTAATATAACAAAAAAAAAAAAAATGAAGTATGTATTATGTATTGCAAAAGGTGTGTGGCAACTAAAAAAGCAAGTCATCTACTTGTATAGTTGAGCATAAAAAGCTTGCTGCCTAACCGCCATTCTTCTTCCTCTGCTATAAAAAAAACAGAGACTCCTTTGGTCTAATGTTGTTTGAAGCGCTATATAAAACATGTGGAATGCGAGCTACCTCAATATTAACAAATGAGATGAAAATGGAAGCATGCGGAAGACAGAGCGAGATCGAAGAAATGTCGATGCCCCCTCCAACGATGCAGATGGCAGGGTTTGGCCTCAACATGGAGTTGATGTCCGAAGCCTATGACCGCAACACGAGCTCAGAAATCGACATCGAGGAAGAGACATCAAGCCGGAGGCAGGACCGGCCCCTCCCCATTTTTCTCAAGGCCAGTACTAATTGCCTTAGATTGGCGTTTAATTAGCTTACAAGTTGTGAAAGTTTGTTTTGTTTCTGTGGGTTTTGCAGTTTGCAGATGTAGAGTTTAGGGTGAAAATTGTGGGTGCCTCCTCCTCTGTGAACCCGGTTAAGGCTGTAATGTCGAAGGTGGCGACGCAGCTGAGCATGGAGCATGATAACTACAAGCAGATACTAAGCGGTATAACGGGAAGCGTTGGGCCGGGTGAGATCTTAGCTCTGATGGGGCCTTCTGGGAGTGGGAAAACGACTTTGTTGAAGATAATTGGTGGAAGATTGCATGAAAATGTTAAAGGAAGTATTACCTACAACGACGTATCATATAGTCCAGCTTTGAAGAGAAGGTATAATAATTAAACCGGAGACTGAATCAATAATTACCTTGGCAAGAAGTAGTGATTATATATTTTTATGTTATTGGTTTGTAGGATTGGTTTTGTGACACAAGATGATGTTCTTTTCCCGCAACTGACGGTGGAGGAGACGCTTGTTTTTGCAGCATTCTTGAGACTTCCAGGCAGAATGAGCCAACGACACAAGTATGAAAGAGTTGAGCTCATTATTAAGGAATTAGGCCTCGAAAGGTTTGTAAAACTGCAAAGATATGGTTAATTAAATGTATAAAAGTTGAGGCAATTAATCTTTGCATGCAGATGCCGCCATACAAGGATTGGTGGTGGGTTGATAAAAGGCATATCCGGAGGGGAAAGGAAACGAACCAGTATCGGGTACGAGATTCTTGTCGACCCTTCGCTGCTGTTGCTGGACGAACCTACTTCTGGTCTCGACTCCACATCAGCTAACAGGCTGCTGCTCATACTTCAAGGCCTTGCAAAGGTACGATTTTGAAACTTGAGTGTGAGAGGGTGACTTGTTCTGAATGACTCTTTTGTTTATAAGGCTGGAAGGACTATGATTACAACTATCCATCAGCCATCGAGTCGAATGTTCCACATGTTCGACAAAGTCCTCTTGCTGTCGGAAGGGCATCCAGTGTACAACGGCAAAGCGCGCGACTCCATGGACTACTTTGCGTGTCTGAGATTCGTCCCGGAGATAGCTATGAACCCTGCAGAGTTCTTGCTGGATCTAGCAACCGGGCAAGTAAACGACATCAGTGTTCCCGACGAACTGTTTGCATCTCGAGAATCTGCCGATCAGTTTGAGAAAGTTGTGATAAGAGTAAGCACATGTATTATATATAACTTTGAAGAAATAAATCTGTCAGTTGCACATTTTTCTGATCCAATAATCTGCCCTTGTTGTAGTATCTACGACATAAGTACAAAGAGGAGGTGGAGCCGAAGGAGGAGGAGAATCATAAAGTGACGGAGCGGGTCCAGTTAGTGAAGAAAGAGTGGAGTCTTTCTTGGGTGGAGCAGTTCAGGATAGTGTTCAAGCGGACATTCAAGGAAAGATGGAGAGATTACTTCGATCAGATTCGACTGATTCAAGCCTTGGGCGTGGCTATCCTCTTAGGCCTTCTGTGGTGGAAATCGAGCACTGAAACCGAAGCTCAACTCAGAGATCAGATCGGCTTGCTCTTCTACATCTGCATCTTCTGGACTTCTTCCTCCATATTCGCAGCAGTTTACGTTTTCCCATTCGAGAAGATGTTCTTGGTGAAGGAAAGGAAGGCGGATATGTACAGGTTAAGCGTTTACTATGTCTGCAGCACAATCTGCGATATGATGGCGCATTTGTTGTATCCCACTCTCTTCATGTGCATTCTCTACTTCATGGCTGGATTCAAGAGAACCGCCGAGTGCTTCTTCCTCACATTATCCGCCATCCTCTTGATCGTCATCACCAGCCAAGTATGTAATATATATATATATATATCTCTTGCACGTTGATTATGATGAGTTTTTTATTTGCTGTGATTAGGGAGCGGGAGAGCTGTCCGGAGCGGCGGTGATGAGCATCCGACGCGCCGGCATGATTGCTTCAATGATACTAATGCTGTTCCTTCTCACCGGTGGATATTATGTTCAGGTTTGTTGCAATATTCTTGATGAATTTCTTTCTACTTAAGATTGATGGGAGGTAGTTAATTTGTGTGAAATGATGAAATGCAGCATATTCCCAAGTTTATGAAGTGGATCAAGTACTTGTCGTTCATGTTCTACGGGTTTAGGCTGCTGATGAAGGTACAATACTCCGGGGATGAGGTGTATGAGTGTGGGAGCAAGGGAGGCTGCCGGAGGCTGCAGAGCTCGCCGTCTTTTGACACTGTCAATTTGAGCGGTGGGATGAAGGAGGTTTGGGTTTTGCTGGCAATGGCGCTGGCTTTCCGCCTATCTGCTTATGTATGTCTGCGCAGGAAGATTGCGGCCTACCAGCTCTGAACTTGAAACACGACTCTTCTGCTTCTCTTATTTTGTGTTAAACACTTCTCATTAATTGTAGACCAACTGATTTCACCCAATCTTTAGTTTGAATGTATTACATTCTCCATATTACATATGAATAACGAGCTACTCAATAGGACTAATTCAAGTATTATTAGTAAGGGAATGAATGTTTAGAACTGATTTCAGAATAGGAAAAATTACCTTATCTCGAGCATAGTAGTTTGATATCCGAAAAGACTAGTTAGAAACATTGAATAAATGGAGGATTTGGGGTGCAAATCTGAAAAGATTATTCAAAAGCGTTGGCTAGGTAGCCAATTCAAAAATGATTTAATTAAGTCAATTTCCTATAATTGAATACATGTCAACCACATGCTTTTTATAATATAGCATGATTGGAAGAAATATAATATATATCTTTGTATGCACGTATATAAAACTAAATCGATAATACCCGCACAAATAATAATTCCATTATGCGATACATGAGAAGAAAAACGAGTGAGCGAAATGAGTCGGGGCGGGTGGAGTGGATTCTTTCCGTGCCGACAACTACTATGGAAGGAAGTGGGGGCCACTGCAGCATGTGTGTGAACTCGCCCAGCATCATCTGTCCCACTCCAGCGTGGCCCATACCATGGTCCACCAATCACGCTCCGCCACGCGTGCATTGGTGGGCTAACCTTTTATAATTAAAATAATTTTTTATTGCTAATATGGTCCACCAATACACGCGTGGCGGGACGTGATTGGTGGGCCACCGAGTGGGATACGGGAAATGGGCCAGAGGAAGCGGATTGGTGTGAACTGGAAAAGGGCTCAACTCAAAAACTAATCATTTCCACGCTCAGAATTCACTGACAGCAAAAATCTTCCAAAACCAACCACACTTCCCATCATCATCATCATCATCATCATCATCATCATATCTGTAATTATAATATCCCGAACTGAAAACGATTTTGTTCTCTCTTCTCTCTCCTCCAACCCCACATAATCCCCCCCCCCCCCCCCCCCCACACACACACACACACACGAGTCCGTTTCTCTCTCTACCAGCGAAGGGTTAATATCTTGGGAAGACTTTTCATGACTCAGACTCCAATTCAACCTCCCTCTCTTTCCCCATTTTGTCTCTAACAAGTATGGAGTTGGTTCCATACGATTCGGACTCCAAATCAAAACCGAACAACAGCTTCTCTCCTCCGTGGCAGGAAATGTTCCGATCCGCCTCCATTAGAAAACCCGAGACCAATCCCACGCCTCCACCGCCGCCGGATGACGACACCAATTCCCTCTCGAGTGACCCTCAGGTACGCCTAGCTCTCTACATATCCATGGCCCACGCCGGCCTCGCCTTCACATTCTTCCTTCTCTACGGCGTCGGCAGACTTCTCGAGAATTTCTTGAGGCCCATCTTGTGGGCGGTGCTCTGTTCGGTCCCTCTGAGAGGCATTCAAGAAGCCCTCGTCGGATTTTGGTCGGAGCCCTTGAAATTAGGCCTTACCGAGACGACTCTTGCGATCCCAGTTGCGATATTCAGAGTTTTTGTTGGAACTCTCGTGGAAGTTAAAGAAGTAGTTCTGCGAGTTGCCCTTAGGAGGAAGAAGGCTGCTACTCCTATTAGGAGGAAAAATAAAAAGAGTGCGTTTTATAAGCTAGTGAGATGGCTTGCGTCGTTTTGGTTGTTTGTAATGGCCTATGAGATGATTGGTGGAATGGGATCGATCTCACTTCTTGCATTAGGGTTCATGTTCACCCGTAGTGGTGTGGATTCAACAATGAGTAAAGTTAGTACGTTTAGGACCAATAGTTTCCGTAGGCTCCCGGTGAGTGCATTCTTCACGAGGGCTATATTGAAACGATTGCAGACTTTTGTGGCTATAGGGTTAATCGTTGCAATGATAGTTGGTTCCTTGTTTGGCATTATTTTCTTCTCGTATCAGATTGGTTTGGAGGGGAAGGATGCTGTGTATGCACTTAAATCTCACGTCGAAGAGAGTAATTATACCGAGAAGATAGGGGTTAAGAAATGGATGGATGAGAATGACGTGCCTGGCATGGTGGATATGTATTCTACCAAGCTTTATGAAACGGTGTCTGATCAGATTGATTCTTTAGCAATGCAGTATAACATGACTGAAATCGTCCTCGGGATCAAACAGTTTGTGATCACGCCTTCTGGGAACTCCTCTTCCAAGTCCACATCTTTGCTGAGCCCCTCTCCCTACACAGACAAGATTTTAAGCCTCAAGAACAGAGTAAGGGAGCGCGAATGGGGGAAAATATATTCAGAATTCGACGCCCTTTTCAGGGAAGTAGCCATCACCCGAGAGGATTTAGTGGAGAAGGCCAAAGGGTTTGCTTCTCAAGGAATGAATGTGATGCAGAGTGTGTTAGTGAGCAGCACCTCTGTTGTAGGTGGGAGTGCTAAGCTTGTGTTCTTGATTGGGAGTTCCATTCTCTCTGGTGCTGCAGGCCTACTCAATTTTGTTTCTCAATCAATGGTTTTCTTTTGGGTTTTGTATTATCTCATTACGTCGGAGTCCGGTGGTGTTACAGAACAAGTGATGTATATGCTTCCTATTTCACCTTCTGCGAGAGGTAGATGTGTTGAAGTGCTGAATAAGGCTATCTCTGGGGTTCTATTGGCAACTGTTGAGATTGCCTTGTATCAGGGATGTATGACTTGGCTTCTCTTCAGATTATTCTCTATACACTTCTTGTACATGTCAACTTTGCTTGCATTTGTTAGTTGCTTGCTGCCTCTATTTCCCCTTTGGATTTCAACTATTCCGGCGGCGTTGCAGTTGGTGCTGGAGGGCAGATATATATTTGCAGTCATCTTGTCTGTTATCCATCTAGTGCTTATGGAATATGGAACTACAGAAATTCAGGAGGATATTCCTGGTTATAGTGCTTATCTTACTGGTCTCAGCATCATTGGTGGGATGACATTGTTCTCTTCTGCTTTAGAGGTACCTCATACTACTCTTGTCTTTCTTTACATGTACTTCTTTCTTTTATCACTTATCGATGTACTTTTGCAGGGAGCAATAATGGGGCCTTTGATTACTACAGTTGTGATTGCTCTGAAGAACTTGTATGTTGAGTTTGTATTGGAAGGACACAAGGACAAAACACTGAGTAGGAAAATGTTGTTTTGAGCTGCACAAATCTATCTTCTCAGTTGCTTGTTAATCCAAGTGTCCAAATTACATCCCGTAGGTTGTGCAGTTGTTTGACACGGTGCTTTCGTGCATATCAAACAAATCTCATCTGCAAGAATCATCGTTCAGACGTTCATGTTATAGCTTTAAGTTTCCCACTGTACATGAGTTCAAAATTGTGTTTTTACCAGACTATACATTCAACTTGATTGATAATTAATACTTCCACTGTGTCCTCGATGGTCTTACAATGCATTAGTATTACATTTGACATAGGAAGATGTTGAAATGCTGAATGTACAAGAAAGTAACTACACAATATAATGGTTATCAAACAAAAACAACACACAATATATTTCGTTACTTAAGAAACAGACTGCAATCCGGGTACCAAACATCAGCAATTGAGACCAAAAGAATGGTTTCATCAGTCATCTCAACATATTATGTAAAATGGATTAGAGAATTTACTTCATGTATTTTTGGAGAAATTTATGGTGGAAATCACTTCTGATGGTGTCGTTGATGAAGCGTATAGGAGTTCTAGTCTCCCCACGAGATTGGTTCTTGAAAACCACATCATCATCCCACCTGAGCAAATTGAACGGAGACAAAATTCAACTAGTTAGCAAAATACAAACAAAAGAAGCAAAAAAACAATCACATGAGGATGAGGGATATTTTATAGTACCTTCTCTTCACACTAAAAGAACTTGGATTATTTATCAGAGGGCTTCCACTTTCCACACAGCAGTTGCTCTTCTTTAACTTTCAATTCCTCTTCTTGTTTTTCCCGTTCCTACAAGGATAAATAAGCATTAAAATTTCATCAAAACACTCCACTTTCCAAATGGTAACAGCACAATAAAGAGTTACACTAATAAGAAAGTCCATCCATACACATTACAGTATTATACCCATAAATGGGAAATTAGCATATATTAGACCCGCCTTACTAGATGAATGGTGCCAGAAAAAAAATGATCATTTAGTTGTTGTTTACGTATACTAAAGTCACCTAGAAACTCTCATCGACAATAGCAAGTGCAGTAAAATAAATTGGCATCTTCGAACCACAAATGGAACCAGAAAAAGAATTATTACTTAGCGGAGTTGTTTCCATTTATTATTGCCAGATCAAAACTGTCTTCGACAATAGGAATTGAGATAAAATAAATTGATGATTTAACAAGTAACAAAAAGAAAAACGAATAGCAAAACAGGAAATGATGGATTTGAAAAGAGACAACAAAACAAAACCAGTATCCTAAGTAAAAGGAGACAACAAAACAAAAGTTCTTTATCATCATTGTCATCATCACTGCAGTGAAAGAAACTAGAAAATATAAAAAGCTCAGATTTTCTGGCGACAAAAACATCCAACTATTTAATGTTATATTAAGAAAACAATACAAGCTAAACAAGATAGAAGGTAAACTGCAAAATAAGTGAGAGAAATTAGACTAAACTTGCTCTTGACAAATAATTAGTAAACCAAAAAACATCTGCACAATAATGCACTCACTAACAAACCTATCATCGTCACTCTAAGCATTTACATCAGCATCATCAGCATCTACACTTTGCGGGATAATACGATCCTCAAGTTCTCTCCTAGACCCTGAATAAACAGAGTAAGCAATTACTTATTCAAGAAAATTAGGGGAAGCTAGTAATCAGGTCCCTGGCAATTTTAACCAAAACATGCATTGTATACCTTCTAAGAGAAGATGATTTCCCTTCCTACGATCTCTATCTTCTGCAGAACATGCAATAAAGATTCAAAATCAACAAATTAAACTACATGAGAGAAAGGGTCACCCAATACTTAATTCCGAAACTAGATGTCTTTTAGTTGGAATTGGGATAACACAAACCCTTTGATGAGAAATGCCTCCTCTCCCGATCTTCCAGCTCTTCCCTGAGATTTCTCCTTTGCACCTCCTCTTGGGTGTCTTGTCCCTCCTTTTTGCACCACATCATCGGACAAGTTATAATAGCTGATCAAACAACAATCACGTAAAGACCTCGATAAACAAGACGAAACATTGATTGTTTGCACTTAAAATGTCATAAAGCAAATAGAAGTTCCAACAATTCAAATAAATAACGCAACACGTTTTTTTCTCAATTTTATCCAGGAACAAGTGACTAACATTGCAGTTCACACCAAAACGTGATGACTCCTCGATTCAATGCACGATCTATTTGCCATGATCTCCTTATTCTTAAACATATGGCATGAGCTCTTGAAGTATCATGTAACAATCAAGATTGTTAGATATATTTGGGTGTTGTTGCTGTAGTAGAACAGAAGATAATATGTAAGAGAGAGATGTTGTAGAAGAAGAAGATAGAGTAGGTAGGAGAGAATTGAAGAGAAGATAAGATAAAGGAGTTGGTAAAATTCTGCTTGTTCCCATTTCTTTCTTCACGAGCATACAAATACCAGTCAAAAGCGTGTTTTCACTTAACAACTTAAACAACTTAAAATAACGTGAATAACATGTGGACTAATCTAAACCATCCACCCGACTCTCGATCCGACGACGACGATCTTCAGCCACTTCCTTCATCTACGGTTGATATGTCAAACTCTGCCTTTGCATCTGTAAAAACCCCGTCCTCTTCCCATTTCAGCTCATCATCTTCATTTTCGATCAAACTAACCTTAGCCATCAATAGTAAACCCTCGTCGTCTATGAGGTCTTGAACCATCTCCTTCCCTTCCGTTCCATTGTCCTCTGTAATTACCTCTGGATGAGGTATTGTGACAGTACCCTTCCCTTCAATTTCGCCTTGACCCCAAGGCGGCAAGTTCGGGAACTTCTCCTGCAGGTAATCTCTTCTCACCCAAGACTTAATTTTAGCCCCTTGATTCTCCCACTCCACCAAGTAAGTATGAATTTCCCTCCCCCTGCGATTCATTTTGCTCCGTTTTTTCTTGATATGAGGTGTGAGCTGGAATTCACCTGAGGAATCAGCTTCTGGCAGAAATTGGGATACCACCTTCTCCGGCCTGACTGCCTTCTTTAGCAACGAAACATGGAATTCAGGCCAAACCTTGGCCCCCGGGGGTAGCTGCAAACGGTAAGTACACTGCCCCGTTTTCTTCGTTACTAGATAAGGGCCGTAGTATCTATGTGCTAGTTTTTGATTTTGCCTTAATACCACCGTATTTTGACGAAACGGTTGGAGTTTAAGATAGACATAATCCCCTACCTCGAATTGCCGATCGATCCTTTTCTTGTTTGCATTTCTTTCCATTCGGTCTTGTGCGTACCTTAGATTATCCTTGAAGGATTGCTGAATTTCTTGCCTTTTCTTGATCATCATTTCACTGTCAACACATTCTGTAGATGGGAAGGGTCCCATGAACAGAACAGGGGGGTAGTATCCATACATAGCCTCAAAAGGTGTTAACTTGAGGCTTGTATGGTAGTTGGTGTTATACCAATGTTCAGCTAGGGATAGCCATTGGAACCACTGTTTTTGGTTTTGTTTCACCATGCATCTTAGGTAAGTCTCCAAGCACTGGTTCAGCCTCTCAGTCTGGCCATCTGCTTGGGGGTGGTAGGAGGAAGTTAGAGATAATTTAACTCCCATGAGTTTGAACAACTCGTCCCGAGAATGTCTTTGGTGAAGATAGGGTCCCTATCTGTCACTATGCTAACTGGGAGGCCGTGTAGCTTAACAATGTTGTCCATGAACACCTGTGCAATTTTGCTGGATGTGTAAGGATGACTTAGGCCAATAAAGTGACCCAATTTGGTAAGCCTATCCACAACCACTAGAATCACAGTCCTCCCTTGGGATTTAGGCAATCCCTCCACAAAATCCATGCATATGTGTGACCATGGCTCCTGGGGTATGGGTAAGGGGTGTAGCAGCCCTGGACTCCTTACCCTTTCCACCTTGCACTTGTTGCAAACTTCACACGCACTCACCCAATCCACCACCTCCTTCTTCAACCCATTCCAGTAAAAGTATCTTTTTACCCTCTGGTAGGTGCCTTCAATCCCTGAATGTCCACCTGTAGCAGAATCATGTAGCTCCTTAATAATGTTATGCCTCAGCTGAGTGTGATTTCCTACCACCAGTCTTCCCTTATATCTAACCATATCCCCCTCCAGCTTGTAGTCAGGCAAGGCTTCTTCACTCATGGCTTTAGCCTCAAAGATTCTTGAAATCTCCTTATCCAACTTGTAACTGTCTTTCACCTTTTCCAACCATGAGGGGATTACTGAGGTAACAGCCAAACATTCTGCCTCCATATTATCCTTCCTTGAGAGAGCATCAGCAGCTTTATTCTCTTGGCCTTTCCTATAACAGATAGAATAATCATATCCTAGTAATTTAGGAATCCACCTCTGCTGCAAGGGGGTGGTGATCTTTTGGTCCATTAAATGTTTGAGTGCTTGCTGGTCAGTCTTGATTGTGAAATGCTTGCCTTGCAAATAACCTCTCCATTTTCTGACAGCCATCAACACAGCCAGAAATTCTTTCTCATACGTAGACAATCCCATATGCTTAACCCCCAAAACCTTGCTGAGGTAGGCAATAGGTTTTCCCTTCTGGGAGAGGATGGCTCCAATCCCAGTGCCTGAGGCATCTGTCTCCACAGTGAACTCTTCTTCGAAATTAGGGAGGGCTAGAACAGGTGCTGAGATCATCACCTGTTTGAGGTGTTTGAAAGCTTCCTCTGCCTTAGGATTCCAACAGAAATTTCCTCTTTTTAGGAGGTCAGTAAGAGGCTTACTAAGCTTACCATAGTCTCTGATAAATTTTCTATAATAGCCTGTCAAACCCAAAAATCCTCTAAGTCCCTTAATGTTCCTGGGACTGGGCCAATCTGACATACATCTCACCTTTTCAGGGTCAGTAGCAACTCCTTGCCTAGAAATTATGTGACCAAGATAGGCTACAGATCTCTCTCCAAAGCAGCACTTGCTGAGTTTAGCAAATAGGGAATTTACCTTCAAGATTTCCAACACTTCCTTCACTTCTTGCACATGAGTCTCCCATGTAGGGCTGTAGATCAGTATGTCATCAAAGAATACTAATACTGACCTTCTTAGTTTAT
This sequence comes from Lavandula angustifolia, assembly GCA_028984105.1. NCBI lineage: Eukaryota > Viridiplantae > Streptophyta > Magnoliopsida > Lamiales > Lamiaceae > Lavandula > Lavandula angustifolia. The sequence continues at coordinate 11,095,504 of CM054810.1, forward strand.
CTCTGAACAACTGATTCATTAGGGATTGAAATGTTGCTGGGGCATTACACAAGCCAAACGGCATCACCAAGTATTCAAAGTGCCCATTATGTGTTCTGAAGGCAGTTAGGTATCTAGAGTCCTTAGCCATCAGAATCTGGTGGTATCCTGATCTCAGGTCAATCTTAGAGAAATATTTAGCTCCAAAGAGTTCATCTAACAGCTCATCTATCAGTGGGATTGGGTAATCATGTTTGACTGTCAGGTTATTCAAATACCTGTAGTCAACACACATCCTCCAAGTGCCTTCTTTTTTCTTCACTAGTAGGACTGGTGAAGAGAAAGGGCTCTTACTGTGTTGAATTTCTCCTTTCTCCAGAAGTTCTGAAACTGTCCTCTCAATTTCATTTTTTTGATGATGGGACACCCTGTATGGGGCTTGTTGTTTTGGGATACTATCAGGTTTCAATATAATCTGGTGTTCTATTCCTCTAGGAGGGGGTAATCCCTGAGGAGCATCAAACACTACTTGGAATTCTTTCAGAAGAGCAGCTATCTCCTCTTTTTCCTTATCCTGCCCCTCTTCCAACTGCCACAGAACTGAATCCTCCAGATTAGAGGACCTGTCTTGCAAGTACAAATACATGTCCAATGAAGTAATCCTGTTGCAACAGTGCCTTCCCTTCGCAGCATATAATTTCACCCTCTTCCCAAGGTGCTCCACAGAGAAAGACATCTCTTCATAGTCTAGAATTATAGGAGATCCTATCTTCAACCAGTCACTACCCAAGATCATGTCATAGCCTTTGGTGTTGAGAGTCCTGATGTCAAACTCAAAGTTGTGGCCCTGCATAGACCAACTGAAACCCTTAACTCTTCCCTGACTAACCAGTTTATCACCATTTGCCACCATAACCTTCACAGGCCTAGCCCTTTCAATCCTCGCAACCCAATTCATTGATAAATTCCGAGTTTAGGAAGCTCAATGTCTTTGCCGGTGTCCACTAATATCCTCGATTCTTGTGGTCAGCAGTACCTAGCAATCTCATTATATTTCCTCCAGACTCCTCAACCATGGACCCTAAACAGATTATAGCCATTCCCAATTCCTCCTTAGCATCACCAAATTCCTCCTCCTCTTCCACTTCCTCTAAGCTGTGTAAGTAATCAGTTTGCTCCTCACTAGACATGATCATAAAGTTGACTCTTTTAGAACATTTATGGCCAGGAGCAAATTTCTCATCACAATTATAGCACAGGCCCTTTTCCCTTCTCTTATCCATTTCAGCTGGTGTTAACAGCTTAAAATCAGGTCTCTTTATGGGAGTAGTTGATCTCTGTGGAGGTGGTCTGGAAGATCCAGTGTATTCTAATTTCCTGGAATAGTTTCTTGTAGATTCCTTCAGCTTCCTAGCAAGGGCATCATTATTGGAGCATTGTTGTCTAGATAAATGAATAGCTGTCTCTAGGTTAGGAATAGGAAACATTTTCACAGCTTCCCTAGTATCTCTGTCTAGTCCACTGAGAAAGCTTGCTGTCCAGTAGCCTTCCCCAAATTGGCCACATTGAGAATGTATCATGAAAGATTTGAGCTGTTCAAACTTTTCTACATACTCTTCAAAGCTTCCATCCTTAACCAGTTTGTTAAACTCTCCAATTATGGTAGTTTCTTGCACTTCACCAAATTTTGCACTCACCATTCCCATGAATTGATCCCAATTTAGTTGATCCCCCTTAAAAGGTAAATTATCATACCATTCCGCTGCTTTACCATCCAGATGTAATGAGGCATATGATACCATTTGTTCTTCTGGAACACTAGTAACCATGCTCCAAAATGTCCTACACCTTTGCAACCATCCCCTTGCATTTCTGCCATCAAATCTAGGGAAATCAATCTTGGCCCTAGAGGCTAGGACCCCTGAGTTACCTGCTACCCCTCTCTGATCAGTCCAGCTGCCTTCCCTCTCATTTGAGGTATGGCTATGCTCTCTCGAAGTTCTCTGATTATGTCTTCCTCCTCCCCTTGCAAATGCCATAGCTCCCCTGCCTCCATTGGTATAGCCAAAGTTGGGTGGCATACCCCATTGGGAGTGTCCTGCTCCCAATATAGATCTCTCCCGTTCTTCCCCTCCCTGAAATCCCCCATGTCCACCAGGCGCCTCTGGACTGGTCCCTTCATCTCTCCCTCTGACCCCTGATTGCTCTCCCTGATGAGGGGCGTGTGGAGAGAAGGTAGCTGGTCTGGGCTGGTTAAGATAGTGGGCTTCAATGGACAGGGTAGGGTGTAGTTGGTTAGGGTTTAGTGGTTGTGTGGGAGGCGTGTTAAAGGCATGTGTGGTTTGTCTCATATGGTCTGAGGCTAGGTTGGGGTTAGGAGTTTGAAAGGCGAAACTGGGATTTAGGAGTGGAGGGTTAGGGAAGACAGATTGTGGGTTGGGGGTATGGAAATTAGGGTTTGGGAAATTAATGGAGGGTGGGGTGAAAGGTGAGTAGGCATAGTTAGGGTAAGCCATGTTGGAGGCCATGGTGTTTAGAGCTGTAACTAGGGTTTGATATTGGTTATTCATAGTGGTAAATCCTTGTTGAATCCACTCTTGCTGATTGTGTGTTGTGGATTCGCAGGTTAACGGATCTGGGAGGATTGGCATCTGGCGTTGTAGTTCGCCATCATCCGAAGGACATGGGTCAATCTCCCCGTCTTTCGGGGTTTGATTTGCAGCGGTCGAGCTCATGATACCAGTGTAACAATCAAGATTGTTAGATATATTTGGGTGTTGTTGCTGTAGTAGAACAGAAGATAATATGTAAGAGAGAGATGTTGTAGAAGAAGAAGATAGAGTAGGTAGGAGAGAATTGAAGAGAAGATAAGATAAAGGAGTTGGTAAAATTCTGCTTGTTCCCATTTCTTTCTTCACGAGCATACAAATACCAGTCAAAAGCGTGTTTTCACTTAACAACTTAAACAACTTAAAATAACGTGAATAACATGTGGACTAATCTAAACCATCCACCCGACTCTCGATCCGACGACGACGATCTTCAGCCACTTCCTTCATCTACGGTTGATATGTCAAACTCTGCCTTTGCATCTGTAAAAACCCCGTCCTCTTCCCATTTCAGCTCATCATCTTCATTTTCGATCAAACTAACCTTAGCCATCAATAGTAAACCCTCGTCGTCTATGAGGTCTTGAACCATCTCCTTCCCTTCCGTTCCATTGTCCTCTGTAATTACCTCTGGATGAGGTATTGTGACATATCACAAGAGAAAAAATCAAATAAATAATGAAATGAACCATGATATACTTAGTGTGAAAAGCGTAACAATTGAACCTGGGTTTCAAGGTAGTATGAGCAGCCATATCCCTCGACGAATACTTTTGAGATGAACCGAAGATTCGAGTCCCCTTTGTTCATTCCCACCTTTGGCCGGTGCCCACGTAGGTCGCGCCGCCGTCGTCATATCGGAAGCTAAATTTGCTAAAGATTCTCAAAGTCCGAGCTATGATCGATAAGAACAAAGGCAAGAAGAGCTGATAGAATTCTCAATTGGTCGCAGAGTAGAATATTTGAAACCCTAGGTCAAGGTGATATTTGGGATTTTCTACTCGATTGAACTAGAAAATTTTACACCCTCCGTTCTTAGTTTCCGTGTAAAAAAGAAAGTGGGCGGAAAAGAGGGAGTAGTAAAAAATAGGAACACTGTGTGTAACCCCTTTTTTCCCGAGTCTGATTAAATATGCGACGGTAATCATAATGGCTCACTATACCGCCGCTAATGGGCCCGAAGCCCATCTTTAAAGACTCCACCCTTAAGTTTTTGGGATCTTGATTATAATTGTTATGCGACATTATTTCGAATAAATAAGAAAGTGACAAATATGCAAGTGGTTATTTTTTTTTATTTTAATTACTGATTGAAAAGATATAGCTTATTATTGAATAAAAAATATCATTTTACGTTAGGAATGAGATCGGTCTCATTCTCATCTAAGAAGATTCCTATGATCTCTAACATCGTGGATCCATAGTCTATGGATTACTTTTCCATCTCAAATAATCATCAATAAAATCTGTTGACACTTGTTTTTAATTTGTATGATAATATAGTATAGTAGGGAGTTAATCATGTAGAAACTTATATTTAACGTGAAAATTATAAATTATATATTCTCTCTTTCACAATTCTTACTCCAAAACTTTTGGCACGATTTTTAAGGAGGGTTGTTTGTGTCTAAAGTGTTTGTAATAACTTACTATTTTTGAAAATGGAGCAAGAATTGTGGACAACCTAATAAGGAAAGTGAAGCAACAATTATGGGATGGAGGGCGTATAATTCTTACTCCCTCCGCCCACTAAAAGTAGTTATCTTTCTCGATTCGGACGTCCCCTAAAACTGGTCACTTACGAATTCGGCAAATAGTTACCACCTTCTCTCCTACTTATCATCTGTTGGTTCAAAGATGAGTATCAGGTGTTTGGAGGGGGTGAATACACTTGGGTCCAAGTTTTTGCTCAAACGCGAAGGTCAGTATATTACTGAGTCTGCTACTGAGTGAGTTCAGTTGCCAGTTAAACCTTATGATCGTGGGGTAGAGTGATTCAACGACTGAATCATTTCTACTGACTGAAGTCAATATTGAGAAACTCAGTAGATGAATAAGTGTGAAATTGTGTAGGCCCGGTTTAAGTTAGTCTCTTTGAAAAATATTTTTATGCAAACCAAATCAGTTTTGGCTAGTGCAGTTTCAAATCTGTTTTACTGAAAGTATGATTTTGCAAGCAGTTGACAACAGATGCAATAAAACAGTAAATGACACGAGCAATTTTTAACGTGGTTCGGTTACGCAAGATCCTACATCCACGGTCCTGCTGAACAGAAGGTCTTGTTGATTTATCTGAGCAAGCCTCAGCAAGATTTCTATGCACTGGACAGAACCTTCTAAGTTATAGTCCTTAGCGACTTTACAAAATCAAACCAAAGTTTGAAGGGTTTTCTCTCCAACTAGGAAGGAGTTCTTAAAATAAGAACGTTTCACTAAAAGTGAACTCCTTCAAGTGTCTAAGCGTATGATCTAACAAAGTTAGCATAGAAAAGATATCGGGGAACAACTCTAGAGTGAAGAACTACTAGGATATCTCTAAGATTTTTTAGTTCTTCGCTGGATGTAATAGTGAGTTTGCTAGAGTGCTTGAGAATGTGTTCATAAGCTACTTGTGTTTTTGTTCCCTTTGGTTCGTGTTGAACGTTCTTGAACTCTGCAAGATGATCTCTTTATATAATAGTGACCCATGCATAGATCCATTGGAGGGGACTATGCCACGTGTCACAAGACTCCAAGGAAAACGGCCATATAATTTTGAATGTCGTCGCAGAGGGTGGTTGGCTTTCTGTGCATGAGAGCAGCTTTGTGTCAGAGCAAGTAAGCTTCGCTTGCTTCTCATTGGTCGAGGTATGACGGTAGGTGAGACTTATCAGACATCAGTCTTCTAGCTGAGTTGACTTCCCCTGAACCTCGAACATATAAAAGTCAGGCTGTCGATTTCCCTTGTACGGTTGCAACTGAGTTGCAGCTCATTCAGTAGATCAAGGCTGATCATACTGAGTCTTCTTTCTGAGTCGACTGAAGAGTGATCTTCTACTAATTGCTTCAAGTTACTGACACGAAGACAAACAACTTAGCTCTTCTATCTGAATAGGCTGAAGCTGATCTTCTACTGAGTGCTTCCAGCTACTGACAGAGCTCTACTGAACCGATGACATGGGGTTCTGGAACCTTAACTTCTCTACTGAAGTTTAGTCCAACAATTTACTCTTTACAAGACTTAGACAAAATAATCCAGAAAGATCAAAGCATGTTTAGCCTATTACATCATGTCGGTTCATCACACACTCATGAGTTTTTGGATCTTCAATTCCACTTTAAACATTAATACAATAGTTACTCAATATCAGAGGTACTGAATCATCTCCCTACAATTTTCCCCGGACCACTAACTCATATCCTTAATAAATCTTACAATTTCCCTTTGGAAGTACTATGAATCATCTCCTGACTCATATCCCTACATCATCTTCTATTTCCTACTTTTTCATCTACTCTCATTATCTCACTCATTTTTCCCTCTCATACTTTATTATCTACTCTTTCTTACTTCATCATATACTCTCATTATCTCACTTATCTTTTCTCCCGTACGATCTCATTCATCTTCTCTCTCCTACTTTATCATCTACATTTATCTCATACTTTATCATCTACAGTTAAACCTCTTTAAATTAATATTGTCGGTAATGTGTGATTTCATTATATTAGAGAGATATTAATTTATCTATAAATTAATATTTATTAATTTAAAGAGAGCTTTCAAACTTTAGAGGAATCGAATTCTATTTAGATGAATATAAGCGGAAGGAAGCACTTATTGCGGTCTAGGACTCTTCAAAATTTTATGGTGCAGTTCGAGTAAACAACATCGAAATTTTTGATGCAATTATTGGCAATTTTAAATGATTATTAATTTATGATACTGACAGGACCATATATTTACATTAAAATTTTCTGAAAATTATTATCTTATCGAATTTGATGATTTTTTTTTACACTAGCTGGAGTCGGCATTGGAGAAAAATATTATCTTAGAGAAGTTATTATCTTAGAGAAGTTATTAGTTTAACGAGTATTAAATTATAGAAGTCTTGTATTCTCTTAAATCTCGTGCCGAAAAGAATGTGGTCACAATTAATGGGACGGATAGAATATATGTTTTATGTAGAAGGGCAAAAACGTAAAATTATATTTTTTGCATAAAGAATATAAGAATAATTTATAACTCCGTCCCGCTATTACTGTCCCCTTTGATTTCAGCGCGGAAATTAAAAGACTTTGTTTTTATATGTATTTTATGAGTTTTAATTGTATTAATAAATTGACACAAATTTCAATGAGTGGTTGGTGTGAAAAAATGAGAATTATCTAAATTTTTGCAAGGCTAGTAAAGACAATCAATTTTTATTTTCTAAATATTTTTTCATATTATAATTGATGAAATAATCTAAAATTTTTCAATAAATTAAAAATCATAAATTTTTTAGTTTTGAGCGGAATGAAATTGTGTGTGAGATACATTTTTAAAGAGAGAATATAAGAATGTGGAGGTTGTGTAGTGAGTAAGAGACCCACTTTATTTTATAATTAAAAGTATCTTTTGCCTCTTAGGAAAAAGAACAGTAATAGCGAGACAGAAGAAGTATAACGATTATGTATAATTTCTAACTTTCACCTAAAATTAGGTTCTTATCATATCCACACCTCTGTATAGTACACATACATAGTTAATTCTTATTAAAAATCAATTAAGGGAAGGGTATTTAAGTATGACAAGATATCCAAGTTAGATGAGTCAGAAAGTTGTTTTTATTTCACTAAATAAACCACGTATGCACCAAGTGGCTCCATATTTCAGACGTGATCACTTATGTTACTTGAAAATAACACGGTTTTTTCAGACAAAAAGATGACTCAACAGATCATCCTTGAAAGCCTATTTTGAACATTCTTCTAGTCATTTGTAGATGCAAAATAAATTAGAGGCAACTCTTTATCTATCTGATAAGAATAACTAAATATGTTATCTAGCCGATTAGATAAAAGTGTAAGTTTTATAGTCGGTATTTGAATTTTCATTTCCAATTTAAAATTTGACTAGTCTGTGCAAGTGCTCTAGCATTATTTGAAGGACCAATCTCCACTGATTGATTAAAATGAAGGTCACGTAGAGCAGTTCGATTCAAAAACTTATCTATGTTTGCTGGATTACGAGCCCATGCATTAAATTCATTCAATAGCGATTCAAGGAGTCCACTATTATATGTCTCCTCCTCCTCATCATCATCATCATCATTAGAATAATTTGCCCCCTCTTCGTCCAACACATTATCACCATCTATATTGTTCATCTTCGGACTCGGCTCATTACAATGGTGGATATTTCTTGTCCAACTATGCCCAAGTTCAATACTTTTTCCAATAGTGTATACAATTGGAGAACTTCTATCCTCGAAAAACATCATGTTCAAATATGCGTCGTCATTTAGAGGGGCCTTAATTCTTCTACAGTTGGGAGTCGTTGTTTGATAAAACAAATCATACGCTGTAGTTAAAGGATTGCTTTTCAACTTCTGATGAATATTCTGTGCTAATTGATAAATGTTGCAATTCACCCACGTGTAGAATAATAATTCATCACCACCTTCGTATTCAGATTTGTTCCACTGACCACTGTGTTGAAGAATAATACGTTGACACCTCATCTATAATAAGATAAAAGATTTATTAATAATAATTATCTATAACATTAAATTGAAATTGAAATTATTAAATTATTTAGAACGAAATTGCAAATTCTAAAAAATTTCAAATTAAAAATGAACTTATTAATCGCCAATAGTCTACATGTCCGTTGACAAATATATAGAGACGATTGACGATTATGCTACATATTCGTCAGTCGACTACTAGTCGATTGACGATTATGCTACATAATCGTTATTCGTGTAGTAGACAATTACTGATTGTGCTATGTAATTGTTTAGTCATGAACAATTATATCTATTTCCATGGACACTTATCGTCGCATGTATATTAGCACATTTGAATACATTTATACCACTTTTGAACGATATTTCGACTAAAGGAAGCAAAAATAATCTAGATAAACACATTTAACTACACTAGATCTCCTCATAATTTTTAGCAGAAACAACATTGAAAAGGGAAAAAATAAGGAAAAAATTAACTCATTTTGTTCGATTAAATGTGAAAAATGGAATAACTTACTGGATCCATGTCTTCATAACTATAAACACATAGGTATGTTCTTCAATATTTTGGAAGAGTTATTCATTTCGAGTGTGAGTGTAGTTGTGAGATTTGCTCATGTTCAGCTATTTTGTTCAAAATTCATTAGTTAATACATCCTTTAATTTTTTCTGTGCATTGTCAGAAAAAGTGAGATGGTGGTAGTTGCCTTACCAATTACTTCTAATTTTTTATTTCTCATATATGAAATATATATATTTCGTCAAAAGTAAAGAAGATGGGCCCCACAATAATTAAAGAAAATTAAAATTAAAATATCGGCTACAAAACTTACATTTTTATCCAACCGGCTAAATAACTTATTTAGTTATCTATACCGGCTACTTTTATACATGTACTCAATAAATTATATAGATTAGTAATGAATTTAATATGTACTCCTCAATTAGGTAACAATTGCAAAATAGAAGTATATCTATGGAGTGTAAAGGGATCGAGTACATATAGATAAATAAATTACAATGGGGATTGAGGCAAGATCCCCAACCCCTCCATTAGTAAACAAAAACAATAACAAAATAAAACTTTTATATACGAACACACTGTACAAGAATAATTTTTAAAAAAAAATCTAGAGTATAATATTCAATGTTGTTTCAGTATCATACTTGAGAAGATTACTCCCTATAATAATAACATGACATGAAATTTCAAATATAAATATTGAGTGAAGTGGATCATGTCGAAACTTAATTGTGCATAGGAAATATGAACCAATCCACACTGTTTATTTACTCATTTGATGGCTCAAATTGAATATGCGGTGAAATATTTTTTATACATAATCCTTATATGTTTTATTCAGAATAACAAACGTGTAAAATTATAGAATTTTATGCATAAAAAATATAAAAATTATGCATAATTCATAGATTTTATGTAAATGTGACCTTCCAAATCCACCACATATATAATATTTAGAATTATTTAACTATGTTACATTAAACATAATATCCAATTTATAATAGTGAATGTTTAAAAGCATGTGTGTTTTTATACATTTCCTACATATATGAATGAATCTTCTGAATCTAATCTATATGCAATTTACGTACATGGTTTGTGTACATTTGTAGGTATATGTTTCCAAGTATCATATAATGTAGATTAATTATTTTTTTAAGTTATAATTAAGTCTCTATATAAGAATAATCTTTACATAGCACTATTTTTCCCGGATAGTGGACGTTTGGCATGTCAAGCCTTCTTAAAAATGGTAAGTTTGGACAGGGCCGACCTTGAACCTATGCGGGCGGCCCGACCGCACAGAGCCCCAAACTTTTAGACTATATTTATCATTATCAATGAACACCCCAAACACCCAAACACCCAACCATTTTAATATTTTATTAATTTCTCTCTCCTCTATATACTCTATTTTCTTACTAAATATAACATCTCTACTTTTTATAGTTTATCCGTGACCACCCAACCAAAGCAACCACCCAACTAAAATATTATCTATTGACATTATTTTTTATAATTATTTATTTCAACATATTATTAATTTAAATAAAAAATATTAAAATTAATTTTCGGTTAATGGAAAACACGAAAAAAAACTCAATATCAATACAACTCATATTAATAAAACAAAGGCGCAACACAAATTGATTAAGTAAAAAATTGAAACAACGAAAAACACACAACTACAAATACGAAGTAGGAAATTTATTTAGCTATCATGGCCGAATTTTTGTCATATATGCTCGATCAAGTCGTTTTGGAGCTCTTTATGCCCTTCTCTATTCCGAAGTTGTGACTTAGTTCTCATATAAGAGGCTACGCTTGCAATCCTATTTGTAGAGTATCCAAAATCATTATTTTCTTCTCCATCTTCAGTACCTCGATTACTCTGATTTTGCAGACCCTGTATAAATTATGTAGGATCTTGGTAATTTAGATAAGAGCTTCTTTCGTCTTCCACTATCATATTGTGCATGATGATGCAAGCTCTCATTATTTTTCCATAAAATCTCGATCCCATATAAGACATGGTTGCTTGATAAAAGCGAAACGAGCTTGTAGAATGTCAAATGCTCGTTCAACGTCTTTTCGCGCAGCCTCTTGATGTAGAGCAAATAATTTATGCTTTTGAATGAGAGGAACTCTAATAGATTTGACAAATGCTGCCCATTCAGGATATATACCATCAGTGAAATAATATCCCATATTCTTCTCCTTGCTATTTACGACATAACTAACCTTTGGTGCTCGACCTTCCAAAATATCATCAAAAACAAGCGATTTATCAAGCACATTGATATCATTTCTGGAACCCGGGGTTCCAAAAAATGCATGCTAAAACCACAAATCCTGTGAAACAACTGCTTCCAAGATTATAGTTGGTTTACCACTTCTTCCTGCAAACTGGCCCGCCCAACCAGAGGGACACTTTTTTCATTCTCAATGAATGCAGTCTATACTGCCCAACATGCCTGGGAAACCACGTCGTTCTCCTAGTTGCAGAAGATATGGCATATCTTGTTCAGTTGACTTTCTCAGGTACTCGTCACTGAAGTTGGAAATAATGCCTTCTACGAATCTTTTGAGTGATTTCCGAATTAGTTGACCGCTCATTCACAAATATTCGTCATGTAAGTCGGCTGATGTGCCGTATGCCAGCACCCTCATCGCAGCAGTGCATTTTTGGATGATAGACATACCTAGACGACCAGCAGCATCCGGCTTTTGTTGAAAAATTCGTCAGTGGCAACCAATTTATTCATTATACGTTCGAATAAAGGCTTTCGCATGCGATACCTTGTTCGAAAATAATCTTCAGGATAGATTGGATTTTCTGAGAAGTATTGCTCGAACACAGTATCATGAAGATGCTACTCCTTTTCCTTTCTTTTTTGCCGCAGCCTTGGCCTTATCTCTCCCCATAGGGCGACGAAATGTTGATGCATCACTCACATGAGTTTCTAGAGTGGAGTCTGTTGGAGGATCGCCTTCTTCATCGGTCCTTGTCCTTTTCGAGCTAGCACGACTTTCTCCAACACTGTCTTCATCGTGTGGTTCTCTCTGCTGTGTAAAACCAGTTGACTCTAAATTCAACTCCCATTTCGGATAAGTACTCATAACCTTTTTATATACCTCAAGGTGAGTAAACTTGGTTTTTCCGTACAACAGTTGCGCTTCTTGCTCAATGTCATCATTCGACATTCTGCTCCTTCTACGGCTGTATGCTGCCCTATATGCACCAGTCCACTTCATCACATTTGCATTAATGCGTCTGTAACGCTGTCTCAACGACTCGCTTGACCTTTCTTCACCCAATCCTGGGTTTTGCTTTCGAGCTCGTTCATAAAGCGCCCAAACCTTTTTCCATAATGCGGCAGCATTTTGATTCTTGCCTACAATTAGATCTCTACTTACATGACACCATGCAGACATTAATTTCATATCTTCTTCCAGTTTCCAGCCTTGTGCACTCTTTTTAGTGTTGACAGATTTTTCATGATGAGTAGTTTCAAAGGAGGTTGGAGGGGTGTTTTGAATAGGGTTATCAGGAACCTGTGATTCCAACCCAACATCTTGCAATTCGAATTCGCTCGAGTTAGGAAAATTATCGAAACTAGGGTACTAATCGTTGGAGTGGGGAAAATTTTGAGAATTATACAAGTTGTTATAGGGATTCATAGTGAAAGAGTTAGGAGTAATTAAAAATGTGGAGAGAAAATGAGATAATTGTAGAATGTGCAGAAATATATCAAAATCGTTGTCTATTTATAGAGTATGAAAAATCATTAATTTTGGTATAGTTTTTATTTTTTTTAATATATACTATAAAAGATATAATCAAATTAAATTAAGAATAAAATTAATTTCATGTAACCAATGGGATAGTGACAAGTGTCACCATCCCAATGGCTACAAAGAAGATGAAATTATCAAAATTCGTTTGCATAGAAGCCTGGAGGAGAACGCGCTCTTTCCATTCTCTCTCCTCTAAATGTATTTTTTTTAATTATCAAATAACGGAAATGGGCGAACGAACGGCTGAAATCTAAGACCGATAAACGTACGTAGTCTTAGGGCTTCAATTTCGGAAATGTCCAACAATACTATTTATTTTATATGTATAAGTTGATAAAAAAAACTCTGCTCGACTTCTGTTGCAATCAAATATTGGTTCGATTCCAGCTGAAGCCATTCAAACAAAATTGTATTAGCCTCTTTTATGCCCTAATAGATCATATAAAATTTAATTTCTTTACTTAAATAACTTAGCCTTAATGTGAGTTTCTTACTTTTATTTATATAACAATTCTTATACTAAAATAGAAACTAATTACTACACAATTCTTATAATAAAATAAAATTTTATTTTTATTTATTTAATATTTCTTTAAAAATATTGGTCTTGCTTGACTTGTCTCGTTTTTCTTTTTAGGTTGTCCCGCTGGACTTGTCTTGTTTCCTAAAATGGAAAATAATTACTACACAAATTCTCATTTTTTTTTGTGGGCAGGGGTGGATCCAGGATTTCGAGTTAGGGGGGCGAGAATTTATAAGGGTCTGAAAGGTGTTGTACGGGGGTTCGGGGGACGGAGCCCCCTAGAAATTTTTTTAGGGGCGTTTGTTTGCTTCTATTTAGGTCTAACTATACTTACTATTTAGGGATATTATGTTATTCATCTAACTATCTATTGAAATTTATATTACAACATCTTATTTTGATAGGTCTACATGTGATCGGGGAGATTCAAGAATTTATTCAATTGAACAATAAGTATTGAAAAAAAAAACACAAACATAATATATCAATTGCATAAAGTTATACCATATTTTAAAATATATAGATATCCGAACTCCAATTTTTGAACCTCCACTAAAGTTGGTGTACTTAATATATAATTTTTAATATTTTTATATCTAGTTGTCGATTCACACTAATTTTAGTTTTAACTTAAGGGTACAATGACAAATTCTAAAATTTCCGGGGGGCAAACTCGAAAATCAAAATGAAATATATATGTAAATTATAAAAAATAGAGAGTTAATCGTAGTAATACACGAAAGTTCGGGGGGGGCGGTCGCGCCCACCCGCCCCCCTTTGTATCCGCCCTTGTTTGTGGGGATCTATCTTTCTACATACAATCAACTACTCATTTTAATCTATGTGCCGAAAAAAAAACAAGACTAGTCAAATGGAACGGAGGGTGTAGTATTTTTTTAATTTTTTTTTTATCATGGCAAACTTTTATTTTCTTTGATATTTTCTATACAGAAGAAAAAAAATTCTACGCAAAATAATGAAATAAATAATTTATAAATAAAAGAGTTGGAATAAATAATTTTTATTATTAATAAAGGGGCTAAATAATTTTTTTTCGGAAAATATAAATGAAAATTGAGTTCTTGAACCATTTTGGGGGCTAAACGAGGTGGGACGACCGCCCCCTTTATTCACTAGCTAAAGGACTCACTTGATATATTCACAGAGAATTATTTTATTTATTTATTTTTATTATTATTATTTTTTTTCAAGACCGACCCTGAACTTGATTGGACCGGGATTACACTTTTGGCATGGCTAACTATAATTTTGCTAGAAAAAATACCTTATGTTGCAGCTGTATTGGAATTGGAATGATAAATAGAACCATGCTTAGATCCCGATGCTATATTATTTAGGCAAAAACTTGTGTGCACCATGTTGCACATGCAATATGATCCAATTACCCAATTTTGACCCGTATTTGACCCGTTGATTAGCTTTGACCCGTGTTGACCCGCTGATATCAGCATGACATCATTAATCCTTTTTTTATTTTTTATTTAAATTTTAAATTTTTCTATTATTTTTTTAATTTTTTTTTAATTTTTTTTATTATTTTGTTTTATTTTTTACGTTTTTTTCCTCTTTATTTTAAGGACGGACGTGTCACTCTTTGCATACGGAAGTATCAATCGTAACAAACAAAAGTGTCAATCGCAACAAATATTTTTTTTTAAATTAATTTTTTTTCCTTTTTTTTCGTTTTTTTTAACGTTTTTTCCCATTTATTTTAAGGACGGGCGTGTTACTCTTTGCATATGAAAGTATCAATTGTAACAAACAAAAGTGTCAATCGTAACAAATAAATTTTTTTTTATTTTTTTCCAATTTTTTTGATAAGGAAGACGTGTCATTTGTTACTTATCCAAAGTATCAATCATAACAAACAAAAACGTCATTTGTATTTGAATAAAGTGTCATTTATATCATTTATTGAATATCAATTATTTTTTTTTAAAAATGCGATTTGTTTCGAAAAAAAATGTTATTTGTTTATGAAAAAAGTGTCAATTACAACGAACGAAAGTGTCATTTATCTTAAAGTGTCAATCACACTGAAGTAAATTGGCACTCAGAATTAAGGAACGTGTCACTTTCATCTACTAATCAATATGAAGCATAATAACCAGAAATGTTACCCAAATTGTCAATCGTAATAAACAAAAGTGTCAATTATCCCGAATGAAAGTGTCATTGTTTAGAACAAACGAACAAAAGTGTCATTGTTTAGAAGAAACGACACTTTTTTATACAAAGAGTGACACTCTCGTCTTTATAATAAAGGGGAAAAAAACAAAAAACATTTTTTATATTTCAAAACGAAAAAACAAAAAAAAGTGTCGTGTCATTCTTTGTATTTCCGAAAAGACGAAAAAATGAAAAAGACGAAAAAAGACGAAAAAATGAAAAAGACGAAAAAGACGAAAAAGGCGTAAAAAATGAAAAAAGATGAAAAAGACAAAAAAAAACGAAAAAAGGCGAAAAAGACGGAAAAAACGAAGAAGACAAAAAAAAAAGGAAAAAAAAAGACAAAAAAAGACAAAAAAAATTAAAAAAATGAAAAAACAAAAAAAACAAAAAAAAAAAAAAAAAAAAAAAAAAACAAATACGAAAAAAAAAAAATAGGTCAACACATGAGTCAAAGCGGGTTAACGGGTCAAACATGGGTCAAAATTGGGCGGTGGATCGTGATTGCGTAATGCGGCATACGACGCACACTACCCATCTCTACTATTTATTAATGTAAGAAAGATTACTATGCAGAATGCCTTGGTCATGTCAAGATCAAGATCCGCCGAACCTTTCATAAATTCAAAATCTGTGAAGAACCCGAAACTCAAAACGTGATACACATTATATAATATATACTCCCTCCGTCCCATTGGAAGCGTCTTGTTTCCAATGGGCACGGATGTTAAGAAAATGATAATGTGTGGTGTATATTGTTTGACTTTTGGATAGTTAAATCTTGTCCACATATTCTTGCATCTTTTAGAAACAAGACGCTTCCAATGGGACGCCAAAAATGAAAAACAAGACGCTTTCAATGGGACGGAGGGAGTACTTCATAAAACCCCTACGCATTACAAAATTTATGGCTACTGCTATTCTGCTAATAGCATCTAAAATTGTGCATCAAAACGCTTCCACATCTTCTTTATCCCCGTGGGCCTACGGAGGACCCGGAGAAACCAACAACTGCACTCGCCACAATTCAAAATCATTTAAAATACCACAACTTGTCAACCCATATTAATCAATCTCTTAGACCCTTCTATTCAAATTAATTCCAAATCAAATGGAGATCAACTCAAACGTTAACATCCTAACCAAGAAAAAAGATGTAATTTTTATTAATTTTCTGGCCAATTAAATGGATACATTAAGGCTGTGTGTGTGCGAGGCGCCATAACTTTCTGCATCGCTTGCTTAGCGTTTAAACAAATAGACCAGAGGAAGTTAGGCCAACAGCCGTCTAGTTGTTTCGCAACTCACTTCGAATCAAAGCAAAGCCGTTGGATTCTTGGTCGCCATCCTCGATCCAATCTTCACCTTCCACACAATTGGCCAATCGGCCCTCGTTAATATTCCAACATTTCAACACTGCGATGCTGGTTGTGTGAGTTTGGAGAGATGAATACCAGGTACTTTCTCACTCCAGATTCACACTGTGTTTCTGGAAGTAGTGGTATTCCCATTTCATCAGCTATAGAAGAGAGGAGTCCTTCAAGGCCGTTGCGGAATACGCCTCCTTTCTTGATAAGATTAGCTATGAGAATATCGAGATCGAGGTGTTATAGTTTTCTGAGAAGAGTTTTTCATTACCAGAACGGGTCAGGGTCGGAGCTCGGCCCGAATCCGTTCGATTCTTGGAAATGGATGCTCATGGAGTCCATTGCTCTTGCAGTTCAAATCATTGTCACAACATATGTCTTGATGATCTCCAAAGAGGAGAGACCGGTTTGGCCCATGAGAATATGGGTCACCGGTTATGCTTTCGGATGCTTCCTTAGTCTTTTTCTTCTCTTCTGGCGCTACCGCCTCGTTTATTTAGATGCTGCTTCTGCTGATATTGAACAGCAGAGGAGTCATAATGACTCGAGGTAAAACCTATATATATATATATATATATATACATGATAGCGAAATAGAAGATGGAATATCACTTTTTTTTTTAATATAATTAAGTGTGTTTGATCAGAGACCTGCAGTTGATGCAGAAATTCAAGACTTCACTTGAGCTGCTATTCGCAATATGGTTCGTGATGGGCAACGTGTGGGTGTTCGACACGCGCTTCGGTTCGTATGGACGCGCTCCGAAGCTCCACATCCTCTGCATCTTGGTGCTGGCGTGGAATGCTGCGACCTACTCTTTTCCATTTATACTGTTTGTGCTTCTCTGCTGCTGCGTGCCGTTGCTCAGTACGCTCCTCGGATACAACATGAACACGGCTTCCCTCAGCCGGGGAGCAACGGACCAACACCTCTCCGCCCTACCAAGCTGGAAATATAAGGATGTGGGCAGCATTTTAGAGCAGGGCAAGAACCATGAAATTCAAGTATGTAAGATCATTTGACAGTTTGTGGTAATTGAGATCTACTCATCATGACTTAATGTCTGATGTTATTACTCCAGAAAGGGAATTTCAATCGTATTTGTTTAAGGTTGATTAGGTAAAGAGGGGTAATGAGATTTCTCTGGTTTTATTACAGGAGTGCTGTATATGTCTGGCCAAGTACAGGGACAAGGAAGAAATAAGGCAGTTGCCATGTACACATATTTTTCACCTGAACTGTGTGGACCAGTGGCTCAAGATTATCTCCTGCTGCCCTCTTTGTAAGCAAGGGATACAGAAATAAAATCTTCTACTTTATTAGATATTTACATTATTTTTTTCAAGGAGAGAGAAATCCCATGTCCATAGGTTGTGAATGAAAACACACACAAAGAGTTAGTATGTATATTGAAGGCATTGAGAGTTCATTATTATTATTATTGTACGTGTTGTTTTAAAAATGGTTTAGCATTATGAGAAATTGTATTTTGTAGAGAACAAAGGAAATGGATCAAAGGCTATTCTTCTTATCATTTGGTAAGATTTGCAGAGCTCCTTCTTATAGGGTTAGAAATAGACTTATACAAGGAAAGATCTGACTAATTCTAATTGGTGTGATTGATTCTTAATTCCTGCTAATTGATCTTCTTTCCTTTCTTCTAACACTCCCCCTTAAGTTGAGTGACGGGATCTCTGATACTCAACTTGCCAAGAACTTCTGCAAAACTTTTGGAGTTTACGGCTTTGGTCAGGATGTCAGCGAGCTGGTCTTCAGATCGTACAAATGGTAACGCTACAATTCCATCCTCGATCTTCTTTGATAAAGTGCCTATCAACCTTGACATGTTTCGTTCTGTCATGTTGTACTGGATTCTCTGCGATACTGATGGCTGCCTTGTTATCACAAAACAATTGACATGTCTTTGCTGAATAAAGATCTAGTTCCATCAATAGTTTCCTTAACCAAAGTATCTCAGTTAGACCACTCTTAACTCCTCTAAACTCTGCTTCAGCACTTGAGAGTGCCACTACCTTTTGCTTTTTTGCTTCTCCACGAGACGAGATTGCCTCCAATAAAAGTAAAGTACCCAACTGTAGATCTTCTGTCTATTGGAATTCCAGCCCAGTCTGCATCTGTGTAGGCTTGTATCTCTAGATGTCTAGTTTTTTTTAACAACAATCCATAGCCAAAGTTCCCTTTAGATATCTTATAGTTCTTATTGCAGCTTCTAAGTGATCAGCTTGAGGTTGGTGCATAAACTGATTCACAACACCAACAGCATATGCAATATTCGGTCGGGTATGAGAAAGGTAAATAAGTTTCCCTACCAGACGCTGATATTGCCATCGACCTACTAATTCTACCCCCTCCATAATTTGTAGCCCATGATTCACAGCAATGGGCGTATCTACTAGCTTGCAATCCAACATTGCTGTTTCAGCGAGAAGATCTAGAGTATACTTCTTCTGGTTAATAAAAATTCCCTTCTTTGATCTGAGTACTTCGATCCCGAGGAAATACTTTAGATTTCCCAAATCCTTCATCTCAAACTCTTTAAATAGATTTTCTTTCAACTTCTTTATTTCTTCCGAGTCATCGCCTGTTATGATCATGTCATCCACACAGATAACCAAACAGGTAATAAAGTTACCTCGTTTCTTTAGAAATAAAGTGTGATCTGAATTGCTCTGCTGATACCCAAACTTCTTCATAGTTGTGGTAAATCTCCCAAACTAAGCCCTGGGGGACTGTTTAACTCCATATAAGGTTTTCTTCAATATGCAAACCTCGTCATCTTCAAACTCATCTGAGAAACCCTGGGGTGCTTCCATATACACCTCCCTTTTTAATTCCCCATGAAGAAAAGCATTTGTAACATCAAACTAATGAAGTATCCAATTCTTGTTGGCAGCAATAGAGAGTAGAGCTCTGACAATGTTCATCTTTGCCACTGGTCAGAAAGTCTCTACATAGTCTATCCCGTATGTTTGTGTGTATCCTTTTGCAACAAGTCGAGCTTTGTACAGTTTAATGGACCCGTCTGGTTTTCGTTTAATTGTAAAAACCCATCTGCATCCTACAGGCCTTTTCCCTTTTGGCAATTGGCATTTTTCCCACGTATGATTTCGGGCCAACGCTTCTATCTCCTTCTTCATAGCGTTCCTCCAATGTTCGAACTTAAGGGCTTGTTCTACTGTTTGTGGGATCTCTTCTTCTTATAAAGCTGCTCCATAGACTGTACCAACTTTGGACAAATTTCCCTTGGCGAAATTCCCAATTGAATGTCGAGTATTTCGTGCAGTCTTCTTTAAGGTATATCGTTTTGGAGGAATACCCCGATTACTCCTGGGTGGCAGCACATATCGCCCAGTATCACCACCTATTGTATTCTCTTCTCGTCTTCTTCAATTGCTCAAGAAATATGATCAGAAGACAGAAATAATAGTGGTAAGTCCAGAATCCATTACCTCAGATATCAGTGGCAGAGGAGAGATGGGTTATGGCAGCGGATTTGAAGATTATTCTTGAGTGTTTGAGACTGGCTCAGCGGCAAGGTTAACTATCTCTGTTGGATCCACTTCCGGACCTGGCATTGGTAACCAACTTAGTAAGTCGACCTCACTTTCCCTCTTACTCTCCCCCTGACTGTGAAGGTGGTTAGCATAAAAGAAATCGGTTTCAATAAAATTGCAGTGCATGGTGGTTAAGACTTTACGAGTTTTTGGATTATAACATCTATATCCTTTTTTGTTCATGCCATAACCAACAAACACGAACTTAACAATACAAGGAGAGAGTTTGGTTCTTTCATGTTTGGGAATATGAACAAATACGGAGCAACCAAAGACTCGAGGTTGAAGGGTAAGGGCGAGAAGTATTTTGGCAAGAGTGGATAATTTTTGTAACAGGGTTTTAAGCTGGAGTGTCTTGGTAGGAAGGCGATTGAGAAGGTAGACTGAAGTGGCAACATCTTCAGGCCAAAAATGGATGGGTACACGAGACTCAATCATCATGGCATGGGTCATTTTAAGAAGAATTCGATTCTTCCGTTCGGAAACACCATTTTGTTCTGGAGTATGAGGACAAGTGGTTTGATGGACGATCCCCTTTTTTCTCGCACAAGTTTTTCATAGAATTATTGACAAACTCCCCCATTATCGGTTCTAAGAATTTGAATATTACTTTGAAATTGAGTTTGAACCTTAGCATAGAAATGGGTGAATTTTTCAAAAACTTGAGATTTATGTTTTAAAAAATACACCCATGTCATCCTGGTGCAATCATCAATAAAGAACAGAAAATATTTAAAACCCTAACCTCCTACAACAGGTGAAGGACCCCAAACATCAGAGTGCACCAAAGAAAAAGTAGAGTTAACTTGTGTATTATTTGGTTGAAAAGATTGTCTACGGCTTTTAGCCAACACACAAGTTTCACATGGCAATGTCTTAGTTTGCATTAACTTAGAGAATAAAAGCTTAAGGTAACCCGTGGAAGGATGCCCCAACCGTCGATGCCAAAGCCAGGCTTCCCGGTCTGCAGTTCCATGAGCCAGCATCAATTTGCCTTGTTGAGCTATCTCATCCACATTGTACAATCCGTTCCGCTCAGTGCCATGCCTAATAATCTTCCCCGTCCTGATATCTTGTAGGAAACAGAAGTGAGGATGCATCAGCATGGTACAATTAAGTTCTTTTGTACCATGGTTAATTGACA
The DNA here is from genome assembly GCA_028984105.1 of Lavandula angustifolia. Taxonomy (NCBI): domain Eukaryota; kingdom Viridiplantae; phylum Streptophyta; class Magnoliopsida; order Lamiales; family Lamiaceae; genus Lavandula; species Lavandula angustifolia. The sequence goes on from CM054810.1 coordinate 11,116,930, forward strand.
TTAGCTTATGAGAAAGTGACGGAACATAGAGACAATTTGAAAGCCATAAAGTGGGAGAAATTTCTATAGTTCCGGCTCCTTCCACTTGAGTCAAGTCACCACTGGCGGTTTGAACATGTGTTCGGAATGATTTAGATGACTCAAGTATATCAGATTTGTCAAAAGTCATTGTATATGTGGCTCCACAATCAAAAATCCATCCCCTGTCCCTATCCTTTTTATCACATAATGTTTTGGCTTGGCATGCAGTGGAAATATTTGAGGGATTTTTACATAATAAGGGAGGGTTTGATGGCAAACCACCAAACCCTATACATGCCGTCTCCTTCCTCTCGAGGCAGTCCGCCGCACTCCCCTGTTCACCTGCCTTCGGGTTACTTACCGCCACTGTTGAGCCGGCCACCTCTTGGCCAATAACTCCAATCGCCGACTTTCCCTTTGCTTATGGGACTTTGTGATTATCTTCCCACCAGTCAGGACTTTGTTCACCTGCACGTCTCCTTGGTATGTTTCTGCATACCATAGTGAGTACAATAAAGCTTCGATTTATCCACTTTCCTTCGCGATGATGGATTTTCGGAGTGAGTTTGAGGCCATCTAGTTGGCTGTTGGTGTCCCTCTGGCCGTGGTCCGGTATTGCGAGCTGCGAGGCCGGCGCCTACTCCTCCCGATGATATAATTCCAGAGTCGGCGATGTTGGTTGCCGGTTGCAGAATCTGTAGTCGGGAGGCCTCCCTTCTCACTTTTGATAAGGCCGACTCGGCTGATGGAATCGGTGTCTCCTTGAGGATATCTCGTCGAATACCATTATATTTGGTATCTAATCCAGAGAGAAATTGGTATAGCCGGCGGTTTGCGATTAATTTTCGGTATTTGTTGATTTATTCTTCACAACAGCCAAGAGGGTTCGCCTCCCTTCGGTCAATGGTGAGCCATATGGCTTGTAACTCGTTCCAGTAATCTTCCAATGTAAGTTTCCCTTGATTGACTTTGTTGGCTTTAACCTCCAAATCATAGATTTGGAAAGGGTCTGCTCCACTCCCGTATGTGATTGCCAGGCTATCCCACACAGCCTTGGCGGTCTGATGTTGAGCGAAATTTGTTACTAATCTTCCTTCCTTATTATGTATGAGCCATGAAAAAATAGATAGATTTGTTTCCTCCCATTTATAGTAGGTTGGATCTGTTTCGTTTGGTGGTGGTGGTTGCCCAGTAATGTGGCTTGCCTTGCCCCTGCTCCCTATGTCTACCCTTATGAGGCGAGCCCACAGTAGGTAGTTGTTCCCATCTAGTTTGAATCCGAGTGTAACATTGTCGGAATTTCTCACTAGATTTGCAATCTGTAGGGTCAACTCATTCTGAGTTGTTTGTATCTCATCTGACATTTTGTATTTGTTTTGTTTCAGGAAAAGAGAGAAAAAATGACTTGTACCTTTGATCGGTTTCAAAATGAATTGGGAAAGGTATTGGAACAATGATGATCTAGTTCTGAGTTCCTAGAATCATCACCTGCTCTGATACCATGTTTTAAACATGGTTTAACATTATGAGAAATTGTATTATGTAGAGAACAAAGGAAATGGATCAAAGGCTATTCTTCTTATCATTTGGTAAGATTTACAGAGCCCCTTCTTATAGGGTTAGAAATAGACTTATACAAGGAAAGATCTTGAGTGATTCTGTTGGGAGATGATTCAGTCCCTCCACAACTTGTTGGGAGATAACTCAGCAGCCTAATGCTCTGAATATTTGCTGAAGATTTGAAGATCCCAAAACCCTACTTTGACTGATGAACCATTCCGTTGTAATCTATTTTGTTCTGTCTTTGAGGTTTCAGACTCAGTAGACACTCTTCATTTGGTCCAGGCGCTCAGTAGATTATCAGCCTCAGTACCAGAAGAAGAAGACTCAGTGATACTGGACTCAGCAGGAGCAGTATACTGAAAGGAGTCAGTGGAACTGAACTCAGCAAGAGTAGTTCACTGAACTCAGAGTTGATCTTCAGTAATATAGATCAGACTCAGCAACGGCTGGACAGTCTTCTGACTGTCAGGTTTTACTAAGTCAAATCAGCAGAGTCATACGGGGTATAGAGAAGTCAGCTTCAGATCTACCTTGAAGTCTGTTCTGTCTCACCTACTTTCTTCAGCCTCAACCAGTGACGAACAACCAGCTGTCAACTTTCTGATTAAAGCTGCAAGTCAACAACTTTCCAGGAATGGAGGGAAAGGACTCTGCCACCATCTTTGAAAGAGCCGTTAGCTACCCAAAAGAGAGAGACACAAGGATCGTCGTCTCCAACGGATCTATCCTTATCTATGCTCTATAAATAGAGGGATACAATTCAAATTGAAGCTCACAACCGAACGAGTGAACACAGAGAAAATCTAAGAACACACAAGCATTCACGAGCAACTCGAAACGACCTAAGTCTTCCGCAAGAAGTTCAAAGAGTAATCTCCGGCAAAAGACGACATACCTGCTCATAGGGAACCAAGCTGAACCCGAGTATAAAGCCTCTAGTATCCAAGCGACTGAATACGAACCCAAGTTCATACTTAACTGTTCGTCGCTCTAGAAGGCACTTCTCGTTCCCTATCCCTCTAACCTAAGCTCAGCAGATCTTATCCATAGCTTACACGAAGGAGTTCATATCTGAACTGATCCTTATTGTAAAGGACTCCTTCATAGTTGGAGAGTTTGTCAAACGCTTTAGTTTGATCCTTTGTAAACTGAGACTTGCTCAGTATAAATCTCAAGACCAGTGTTTGTCCAATGTACAAACCGACTGAGACTATCTCAGTATAATACATAGCTTCCTGATCTTTCGGGACAGTGGACGTAGGATTGTTGGATCCGAACCACTTTAAAAATTGCATGTGTTCTGTCTTCTCTTTACTGTTGCATTGATTACTGTTCATACTGAAAGTATTTCTAAAATCATTCAACTGAGTTTTAGCAAAGCTTAATCGATCGCACTAACATACTGAAACTGTTTTATTAAAAACGTTTTCTAAACTCAACTGAATTTGGGCCTACATATTTCCGCACTATACCGAACTTCAGCTGAACGGTACTGAATTCTGACTCAAGTCAGCTAGCAGGCCTCAGTGAAATCAGTCACTCTGCCACACGATCCAGAACAACTTATTTGGTCTACTGAACTTATTTAGTACGACACTCTCCTGAAAATAACTGTTCGTGTTTAAAGTTGAGAAATTGTTTTCAGGTGTATTCACCCCCCTACACCTGAACGTTTAATCTCGGGACCAACAGATTCTAATTGGTGTAATTGATCTTTAATTCCTGCTAATTGATCTTCTTTCCTTTCTTCCAACACGTGTAACATGTAAAGATATCTAAATGAAAACAAGTGGTAGGAAAACATTATCATAAACAACTTTAGAAATAAATATTACTGTTGTATCAGTTGGTCTGATGTTTGTTATGACAAAAGACACACATCAAAAACCGAACCAAATGTTGGCCACAAAACCTGAATTATTATCACCCTAAGTGGATAATGACTCAACACATACCTAAAACGAACCAGAAAACAATTTCTGAAATTAAATTAACCCTATAAATGAAGCCCTTCTGATTACATTACTCCCATTTTTAAAGAAGCCACGGCAGCCTGCAGGTAATTACTTCCATCTCAATAATTTGCTTATATTCAAACAAGAATTATTTAATAAATAATACTATGAAATATGATATGATATGCAGAACAATTTGCTGATGTAATTTTGAGATAGGTTGGAGGAGATGAATAAGACTGGAAAACTATCAGCTTCCATTTTAAACGTTGAAGTGAAGGAACAGTCGGATGACGTAAGCAACGGAATGACATCGCCATCGCCCGGACAAGGCGGCGCAACTAAACCACCACAATCGACGGTGGTTCAGTGCCTTTGCTCGCCGACCACCCACGCAGGGTCTTTCCGTTGCCGCCATCACAGAAACGCTGCTAATGGATCGAAGGAGTTTCAAACTGGACACTGCAATGATTTTCCACATTAATTACTGAGGATCTAAGAATAATAAAGGCTTCCCAATTCTGAGATTGTAAGTATCTCAGAATTTACGTCTATCATTTGAGACTCCACAAATCTTCATCTTCTGTGTAGTCTTATCTATTTAAAGGATATATAAGTGAACTCAATTGGCACCCCTACCAAGGCTACCATAATTTATGAATTGATGTATGTTATTAGGGTTCTAACGGTTTGGTTCGGTTCGATTTCTTATGCATTTTAGGAACAGAACCAAACACATAGAAATGGTTCGGTTCGGTTCGATGTGTTTTTAAATATCGGAACCGAGCCGAACCGAACCGCTTATAAATGGTTTGGTTCGGTTTACCGGTTCACTTTTTATTTTTTTATTTATTTTTTAAATCCTAAATAATACAAGAATAATAGTTTATAGGATGTCACTCGTTCCAAACTCATAAGTATAGAGTTGTTACTCATCTCTCATTCTTTGTATAGATTAGAATTGATATTAACTTAAATCTAATATCTAAATCCAATAACATTCTCATATAATAAAGACAAATATTAAATAAAAAAAATAAAAAATAAGATATTGGGTCGGTTCGGTTCGAACCGTTCAAAAATTCTTGAAACCGCGAACCAAACCAAATGTAAACGGTTCCTAAAAAAATAAAACGAACCAAACTGCGAAGCCGAACCGAACCACATTTTTTAGTTTGGTTCGGTTCGGTTTGATCGGTTTCGTGGTTCGGAGCGGAACCACTTACACCCCTATATGTTATGGCGATCTTACCTTTTCTTTGATTTTTTTTTTACTCTAAATGAGATTGAAGAAAGATTTAAATATTTAGAGGGTTATACTCACTAATGTATAGTTGAATATTTAAATCTAACCCTTTTTTCTTATTAATGAGGATAACCGCAGTTCTCATCGAGGATATATTTCTTTGATTCAACTTAAAACTCCTCTGTGAACTGTGGAAATAAATTTTTAAAATAAGCATTTGCAAACTACCTTCACTATTTTGACACATATTATCTATGAGGAAAAAAAATAGTCCATGTGAATTATCCTTTTATTTTTGACAATTTAATTTAATTATATAATTTTTTGTTTAAAAAATAATTAAAAGCTATACAACTCATAAGATAAATATAAAATATGAAAAAAAAAAAATCAAATTTCCACCTGACATCAATAAAAATAAAAGGAAAAAAAATTGTATGAACCCCCTCAACTACCAAATGGAGTTAAGACCCCCGTCAACTACCATTCTATGTGCTCATTACCCCGTCAGTGAAAATATCCATTAAAGATAATATTTTTTTCCAATTTCGACTCAGGTAAAAAATTATCAAATTCGATAAGATAATAAGATATAACTTTATATATTCATCGAATTAAAATTTGATTATGTTCAAGTTCGAAAACACTCTTGAAAATTAATAAATATCAATTTATAACTAAATTAATATATCTCCAAAATAATAAAATCTCACGGTCCCGATAATATTAATTTAGTGAGGTTTAACTGTATCTCACTTATCTTCTTTCTCATACTCTCTCATTATCTCACCTATCTTCTTCTCTCTCAGACTTTATCCTCTGCTTCTCTCATACTTTATCTCTATTCTCTTAATTCTCGCGCCAAAAAGAATTGAGTCATTTATAAGAGAACGAAGGGAGTATTTACTACTTCATGAGTATGATAACAAAATATGATGTTTGGTTAGTATAAAAACTTCAATCGGAATGAATTATTTTGTAGGGATATGAGTCAGTGAACGGGGGAAATTGTCGGGAGATGATTCAGTACCTCTGATACTGAGTAATTGTTGTATAAATGTTTTAAGGAGGAATTGAAGATCCCAAAACCCCTGAGTGTCTGATGAACCGACATGATGTAATATGGTAGACTTGCTTTGAGCTTTTTAGATTAGTTTGTCTAAGTCTTGTAAGGTGTAAATTGTTGGACTGAACTTCAGTAGAGAAGTTAAGGTTCCAGAACCCCATGTTTGTTATCGGTTCAGTAGAGCTCTGTCTGTATAAGAGCTCAGTAGTTTGTATTCAAGTCAGTAGCTGGAAGCACTCAGTAGAAGATTACTCTTCACCCGACTCAAAAAGAAGACTCGGTATGATCATCCTTGATCTACTGAATGAGCTGCAACTCAGTTGCAAAACGTACAAGGGAAATCAACAGCCTGATCTTATCAGTTGGATGTCAGCAGAGGAACACTTAGTGTCTGAGTTTCAGAGGAAGTCAACTCAGCTTGAAGACTGATGTCTGACAAGTCTCACCTACTGCTATACCTCGACTAATGAGAAGCAAGCAAAGCTTACCTGCTTTGACAAAAAGTTTCTCTCATACACAGAAAGCCAACCACCCTCTGCAGCGACATTCAAATTAAATGGCCATTTCCTTTGGAGTCATGTGACACGTGGCATGGTCCCCTCTAGGGGTTCAAGTGGTTCCGCTTCGAACCGCGAAACCGATCGGACCGAACATAACCAAATCGAAAAATATGGTTCGATTTGGTTTTGCGGTTTTGATCGGTTTATTTTTTTAAGAACCATTTACATTTAGTTCGGTTCGCGGTTTCAAGAATTTTTGAACGGTTCAAACCGAAGCGAACCAATATCCTATTTTTTATTTATTTTTATTTAATATTTCTCTTTCTTATATGAGAATATTGTTGGATTTAGATATTAGATTTAAGTTAAGATCAATTCTAATTAGAAAGGAAGAAAAAGGAGTAACAACTTTATACTTATGAATTCGGAATGAGTGACATCATATAAACTATTATTCTTGCATTATTTAGGATTTAAAAAATAAATAAATAAATATGTGAACCAATGAACCGAACCGAACCAAACCATTTATAAGCGGTTCGGTTCGGTTTTGATATTTAAAAACCCATCGAACCGAACCAAACCATTTCTATGTTCGGTTCCTAAAATACATAAAAACCGAAGCGAACCGAACCGTTACACCCCTAGTCCCCTCCAATGGATCTATGCATGGGTCACAACTATATAAAGAGATCATTTTCAAGAATTGAAGAAAACAACAACGGGAACTGAGACGCAAGAAATTCAAGAATCATACTCAAGCACTCTAGCAAGCTTACTGTTACATCCAGCGAAGAACTAGAATCTTAGAGATATCCTAGTAGTTCTTCACTCTAGAGTTGTTCCCGATCTCTTTTCTAAGCTAGCCTTGTTAGATCTTAAGCTTAGACACTTGAAGGAGTTCACTTTTAGTGATACGTTCTTATTGTAAGAACTCCTTCCTTGTTGGAGATAAAACCCTTCAAACTTCAGTTTGATCTTGTAAAGTCACTATAGACGATAACTTAGAAGGTTCTATCCAGCGTACAGAAACTTGCTGAGGCTTGCTCATATTAATCAACAAGAACTCCTGTTCGACAAGACTGTGGATGTAGGATCTTGCGTATCCGAACCACGTTATCGTGTCATTTACTATTTTATTGCATCTGTTTGTCTACTGTTTGCAAAATCACATTCAGTAAAACAAATTTAAAACTGGACTAGCCAACTTATTTGGTTTGCATAAAAATGTTTTTCAAAGAGACGAACTTAAACCTGGCCTACACAATTTCGCACTTATTCTATTGAATTACTCAGTACTAACATCCAATATTACAAATTTGACATACGACAACACTAAAAAGACAACGTTTTTGACAAAAAACCGTTGTCGTAGCTCAAAAAACCGTGGTCATAGCCAAAACCGTTGTCTTTTTATACCAAAAGTGCGCTAATAGACAACAGATTTTGACTAGCGTTGTCGTTGTTGCGTTGTCGTTTGGTGAAAATTGTGCTGATAGACAACAGTTGACACAATCGTTGTCGTATGTGTGTTGTCGATGTTGAATGATGCGCTAATAGACAACAGTTTCTCCTAACTGTTGCCGTTGATGTGTTGTCGTAGGTTATGCAATGCGTGTATAGACAACGATTTTGGTAACCGTTGTTGTAGTTTAAATTTTCACTCATAGACAACGGTTTCATCAACCGTTGTTGTTCATCTGTTGTCTTTTACCGAAATTTGTATTTATTAATTAGAAATTGCATATATTTCTTATATTTTTAAAAATCATAATAAAACTTAATTAAAATTCTTTTATACAAAAATCTATAAATTCCCATTTTTAACATATAATTTAAAAATACTTTATAATATTAAATAATATTTATATTTATATATTAAAATTAATATTATAAATTAATAAATATTAATTTAATAGTATTCATTAATTATAAACTATTCAATAAATCTAACCCTAACTCCCTCACCCACCGTCACGCCCTGACACCCTCATTCTCCCGTCTCCGCCCTTAGAGCATCTCCAAGAGAGCTGCTATTATGACGTTCAACGGTTTTATGCAGTGTTGAATTTCTCCAAAGGGGCTCGGTAGAAAATGCTATTCTAGTGGAACGGTTGTTCAATACGGTACCTCTACCGTGTGACTGTTCACACGGTAGTGGTACCGTTAAACTTATTTTTTTTAATTAATTAATTTATATTAGTTTTATTAATTATTGTTATATTTAATTATTGTTATATTTAATAAAATATAATTTATACATTAATTTATTTTAAGTTTATTAATTATTATTATATTGAAATAAAAATATAACAATATAAAAACATAAAATTTAACATAAATCCAAAGTCACTTTCGGATCCTCCGAAGTCACTTCCAGATCCTCCAGGATCTGGAAAATCACCTCCAAGCTTGATCGCGCTTGTCTTTTGATAATTATTTTTCTTGTTCATTCTTGAAGTAATTTCGTAGAATAGGATCAGAAATATTGTCGGTATCTATCATTAAAATCTTGTAGAGTTTTATTATTGTGGAAATAAATTAATTGTTTTACATTGATTTAAATATATTTTTAATAATTTAATTTTTATTTAAAATATATTTTTAGTGAGATTAAATACAATAATAAATATATATAATATTAGATAATTAATAAAATATTAATAAATATATTAGATTAATACAAAAGAATATCAACATAAAATATTATATTGTAGAATTAAATGTAGAATTGACGGTTGGAGATGAATTTAAAAAAAACTCTACATTTAACTTTACAATAGTAATAGTGGAGGAACTCTAGAGTCCCTCTCTTGGAGATGCTCTTACATTCAAGCCGAGCCCGCCGCCATCACCGACCTTTCGATGGCAGTTGGAATGACGAACAAGGACTTACAGACTATCAACAGGAGAATGGCCTCTGTTGTCGGTCATCTCCTTCACGCACAAACCGATCAGAACGGAAATGACAACTTCGCCTTTGTCAAATTGCAGCTCGGGAATCAACGACACCTACCACCGCGTGCAAGGCGAAGTACCAAATCACATTCCAGAGTGGAAGCCGGCGCCCGATGATGCGGGCAAGCCGTTCGCAGATATCATCTATGAAAAAGTTGAAGGCATTTCTAAGGCACGTTTATTTAATTTATCTACAATTTTCAAATTCGCAATTTCTAGTTCACGAAGTGATTATTATACTTGAGAAATAGTGGGTGTTGTGGAGGGGAATATTTCTCGTTGAGATTTTGTTGATAGACTTTATCTGTGAATGATTAGATTTGTGTCGCCTTCTGTTTTACATCTTCGAATTGTGAATAGATAACAATAAATAGACCGGAGAAGAGAAACGCGTTCCGGCCTCAAATAGTGAAGGAGCTTATGCGTGCGTTCAATGATTCTAGAGATGATAACTTTATCGAAGTTATTATTTTGACCGGAAAGTTAAATTACTTCTTAATTCGCGATAATTTTTAATGTAACCGCGCTAGATTCGAACTTGTAGCTTCCACTTTCGTTGCTCAAGACTGCACAAGGCCACCCTATGGTACAATTTTGCCCTAAATCTCCAATTATTCTGGATTAATTTCAGCTGCTGAATTCTTATAAAGAATTTGAGTGAAGATGGCGACCTTTAAGGTTTCCCGCGTCGAGACTTCTCTGATTGATGGCCAGAAACTTGGAACTTCTGGTCTAAGGAAGAAGGTTTCTTCTTCTTCTTCATCATCATATTCTTCTTCTTTTTCGTTTTTCTAATTCTTTGATGATTTTCGTGCAATTGCCTCTTGCTCTGATTTTAATGGTAAAGAGCTCTGCAGCGCAATGCTCCGATCGGAATCGGATCTATTTGTTTTCCATATAAATATGTATGTGTGTGTGTGTTTCTGGATGTGTATTTTGTGACATCGTCGGCTGGTGTCTGATATTTAAATGTTCAGTTTATGTGAAAAAAGGTGTTCATTCAAGTGAGACATAATCGTTAGGGTCTATTTTGTAGTACGATTGCGGAAATGAATTGTAGATCTGATAAGCCAAGTTTCAAGTGTTAGTACTGTTTGTGCTGGGATAGGAAGAAAATATTGCCTTGGTTGAAAACTTGAAATGCCAAGCCAAGATGGTGATAACTCTATATTTGGAGGACATTATCTACAGTATAGCAATATCAACTAGCAATATCAACTGACAAGTGATTTTGTGCATTTGATTTGGTATGTGAATCCAGCAAAGTCAAATTGAATTTAATTCTGTGCATGGTTATCATTTAACTGAAGTAGCAAACTCATAGATTCTGTATACATATAGTAGTGAAGGACAATGCCTTGGTTTGAAAGATCTGTTATCCTTTTAATCGGGATGGTTTGGACTAACTAATTACACATACTCATGGTGTTTTAGAAGTTGTTTCCCCATAAGAAGGAGGGTGCCTTGGTTTGAAAGATCTTTTAGCCTTTTAATTGGGATGATTGGTCTAATTATACATAATCGTTGTGTTTTAGAAGTTGTTACCCATGTTCAACATCATCGTTATGTGGATCACCTCTATTGAGGAGTCAGAAAATTTGTGTTTCAAGATTATGAACGTAGAATGTCAACATATTTTTAGAAGATTCTTCTTGTAGCAATGACTATTGATTCTCTTTTCAAGCAGCCATGTTTTGTATCAAGTATTTAGATGTAGTTTTGCAAATAATTTCTTAATTTTTCAAGGACATTCAGTATTAACTTATTTTTTATGTTCTTCATGTTTTAGAAGCTTTACAAAATTGTTTCTAAATAGTTGATTCTGATTTTTTTTTTGTTGGAATGCATGGCTCAGCTTAAGGTATTCTTGCAACCCCATTACTTGAATGCCCTTAGAGTTGATAAAGATCATAAAGTCAAAGGTATATCTTTCAGCATTGTTGTTTGCAATTGCTTCGTTTCATTTAGTGGACCTGACATGTTCTTTCTTAAATACTCTTCAGGTGCTACTCTTGTTGTCTCTGGTGATGGCCGTTACTTTTCGAAGGATGCTATCCAGGTGAGATGGCTTATCACTTTATGATATAGTAATTGTTATCAATGTCATATAGGTTTCTATGTTTTGTTTATCTTATCCGTGTTGTAGCATTTTTTACTTTATGAGTTCAGGGTTTTGGCTTATGCGCCACTATATTTTTCAAATTTCTGGTATTAAGGTGGGAAAATGTTTGTATTCTTAAATGCTGATAAATAAGTGAGTGTTGAAAGTAAAAAACAAAGCAGTTCATAAGGTGAAAATTTATTTGCTTTTATGTTAGGATGATCAGGCATAACCTTAATTGCTGTCCTAATAATAATTTTATCAACATTGGTGGTTGTTTCCTTATGCTTTTTACGTATTGATTCATCTCAAATGTGGTATAAGTAGTTTTCATCTGATGGCAGATCATCATCAAAATGGATGCTGCAAATTGAGTAAGACGTATCTGGGTTGGTCAGCATGGATTTTTATCGACTCCTGTTGTATCTGACGTTATACGTGAAAGAGTAGGCGCTTATGTGAGTACTAGGGTCCGAATGCAACCAACTTATTGGTAAATGTTTCAATCAATCGTTGTCGAAGAATTGGTAGTTTGTTTTGTAATGAATTTATTTTGTTATAGTTTGTACGTATTTGATATTTCAGTCGTAGAACAATGAATTGTTATTACATTACGGAATTTCTTGATAAGTATTTTATGGAAATATTACAGAATTTTATTATCTTTATTGATGATGGTAAATTGTATATAATATGTTGTAAAAAAGACATACCACAACGGTGGGAAAGTTTTCAAAAGTACATTTGACAACGGTTAAAATAACGGAACGACAACAGTTACAAACCGTTGTCAAAAATACCTACTACAACTGCTGAAAAAAGTGAAAGACAACGATAAGAAACCGTTGTTGAATATACATACGAAAACAAAAAAATAATAATACGACAACGGTTTAAAATCGTTGTCTAAAACGCATACGACAACGTGTATAAAAATGAAATAACAACGACTTTAAACCGTTGTCGAAAGATCAAACGACAACGGATGGGATACCTAAAAGACAACGGTTGAAAACCGTTGTTTCGACAACGGTTGAAAATCGTTGTCTATCAGCGAAAACCACGACAACGGTAACTGACAACGCGATATTTCGTGATAGACAATGGTTTTTAACCGTTGTCTATTAGCGTTTTTGTTGTAGTGATCAGTCAGTAGAAAGGATTCAGTCGTTGAATCACTCTGCCCCACAATCAGAATGCTTAACTGGCAACTGAACTCATTCAGTAGCATACTTAGTAAAATACTAAACTCCGCGTTTGAGCAAAACTTGGACTCAGGTGTATTCACCACCCCCCTACACCTGATACTCGTCTCTGGGCCAACAATTGGTATCAGAGCGGTGTTCTTTTGATCATTGTTTTGAAAACTTACTAGTCTACTCGAACATGATCCTAAAAAATGTTTTCACTGCAAGAGCATCTCTTCATTCATCCTTATACTATCTGCTTCAACATGTTTGATATGTTAGGTATTCGGATGGTACCGATGTTTTTAGTAGTGAACTACACGGTATGACGCGTCAAAATGGTGGCGCATCTTACATCGCTGCACGACAGCATGACTGAAGTCCTCAAGACAGGACCAATTGTTCCCATGATCGACAACCTTAAATTTACTACTGTGGGAAGTGTAGGAGCACAAATTGGGGCAAAGATTGCTAAAGATAAAGCCGCCGCCAGAAGAGAAGAAATTGCACAATCTGGACCGAGTAGTGCGGAACACAATCCTGACAACACTCAGTGATTCACACCTCGGCAGAGTGCAAGATTGCAAAACGACGAAAGAACTTTGGGATGCCCTTGCTGTACTGAGCCAAGGAACCCCGCAGATCAAAGAGAACAAGCATGAGTTGGAGCTTCAAAAGTTCGAGACATTCTCCATGCAGCCCAATGAATCCATTGACGAGCTTAGCGTCAGATTCACAAATCAGACCAATGTGATCAACGGGCTGGGGAAGACGTTCACCAACAAGGAGATGAACACCAAGCTCCTAAGAGCGTTGCCCCGATTGAAGTGGCTCCCATTTGCTACTTATTTACGTAGCTCTGATCTAAATGCTTTAACTCCTGATGTTATCTTTTTTAAAACTAAAGGCAGAGGAGTTCGAGCACAGTCTACCCCAACGAAGCGTAAGCACTCTAGCTGACACCCAATCGACCATGCTTTTAAAGCAACAACCAGCAAGTCTGGAGCAAGCCCCAATTCAGCAAGCAAGTCAGTCGCAACCACAAAACCAAAATCCACTACTGAGGATCTTACTGAACGATACACGCTTCTGGCTCTGAAGTACGAAAGGAAGAAGGACAAAGTCAGAAAGTTGAAGAAATATGCCAAAGATTCCTCTTCTGGTAAGAAAGAATATCATAAAAAGAAAGAAGAATCTAAACCTTCTCCTGAATGCAGGGACACAGAGACTACTGCCAGTCCATCTAATGACACATCTGAAAAGGGTGGCAGGACTTCTTTGTGCTACAACTGCAAAAAGAACGAATATTATCAGTACGACTGTCCGGAGCTCTCACCCGCACAACGAGCTGAACGGCAGGCCAGAAGAGACAAATTTGCCTGGAAGAGGCAGACCTATATTACCAGAGAGCTATCTAACTGCTCAATTGAGGAAGATACATTCATGTACTCCTCTGAAGATGAAGCCACAGTCATGGCTGTTGAGGTCGGAGAATCAAATCCTGAAACGTCAACTGAACACTACCTAATGGCTGGAGAAGAGGTTGAGGTAAACTCTAAATTGAATGTAACCTCCTCTTCTCCAAGCACACACGACACTTGTTCAGCTGCAGGAGAACCTTTAGTTTTGGTTCAAGCATATGAAGAATTGGTAGAGGAGCAAATTTAGATGAGTAGGGAGTTCAGTAGAACCGTTCAGGAGTTGGAATAGGTAAAAGCTGAGAATCAGAGACTTTCTTCTGATTGCCAGGTCCTTACTGATTCAGAAGTTCTTGTGGTGAGACAAAAGGAAGAGATTGAATCTCTTATGACTAAGTCTCAACATCAAGAAACTCAGATATCAGTCTTGACCAAGGACAATTCTGAGAAAGATACTGAAATAGCTAGGCTCAGACAGAAACTCAGAAGGACTATGAGTCACTCAGGAGGAGTGATGAAATATGGCGAAAACTGATGACAGAGCAGTACCTGGGAGCCAAAGAGAAGCTAGAGGGATTGCTCAGGGCTCAGAGGCCAGCCTCCATCAAGGAAGGACTTGGCTACACAAACGAAGCATCTACCTCAACTTCAAAAGGCTCAGATAAGCTGGTTGCTGGTTTGTCTGAGGGGGAATTCAAGTTGTTGAACCAATCACCCCTTATACAAAGAATAAGCAGAAGATCCAAGCACCTCAACCGAGCTATAAGAAGCAACTGACCAGAGGTTCTAGCCCCAGAACACCACGATCAAACTCAGGGGGAACCAAGAAGGTCAATTGGGCAGAGCAGTATGGTGAACCAGAATGGGTGCATCCTGCACAATATGGTTCCTACTATTATGAGCCCCGGGTCAGGAGGAGCACGAAGAGTCAGAAGAAGAAAGCTCATGAACCCAAAATTGCCAAAAAGTCAGTAGTGGAGAGAAGTACTAACAACATGAATAAGAAGAAAAAGTTTGAGACCCCCAAGGTCGTCGCAAAACCGACACCGACTAACACATAAGGACCCAAACTAAACCAAAAGGGTACCTACATCTGTTTAGATTTTGCAAGTGCATAAGGACCTTTGGATAGTGGACAACGGTTGCTCAAGATATATGACTTATTAGAAGAGCCTGCTGACCAACTATGTACAAGAGGAAGGACCCAGAATTGAGTTCGGTGACAACTCAAAAGGATACACAAGGGGATATGGAACGCCGAACATTGGGACTGCTTCAGTTCCAAGAGTAACCTATCTTGAAGGACTTCAACATAATCTCCTTTCAGTCAGTCAATTTTGTGATAACCTTAACATAGTTACCTTTGATGCTAGTTTCTGTGGTGTTCTTGATAAATCTACAGGGAAAACAGTGCTATAAGGTTTGCGGGGGGAAAAATATCTATGTTGCAAACTGGAACACCGCCGAACCTGAAGCCTGCTTGCTTGCCCAGACGAAGTCAAGTGACAAGACAGGATGGCTGTGGCATAAGAAGCTCAGTCATCTGAATTTCAAGGCAATGAACAAGCTGGCAAGAGACTCAAAAGTCAGAGGACTGCCCAACGAAGTATTCAATTGAGACAAAAATTGTGAGACATGCATGAAGAGAAAGCAGATAAATTCAAGCAATCCACCTATTCCGTCACCTTCCACTAATGGAATCCTTCAGTTGCTGCACATGGACTTATTTGGGCTAGTCACTCCAGTGATTATAAGAGGCAAGAAGTATGCCCTCGTCGTTATTGATGATTATTCAAGATATATGTGGGTCATCTTCATAGCCAACAAATCTGATGTCAAGACTGAGTTACCTACACTGATGAAGAAACTCGGTGTGGAAAAGGACATCAAGATTCAGAGGATACGCTCAGATCGAGGCACTGGATTTCTCAACTCAATCATCAAGGAGTATTGTTCTACTGAGGGGATTCAGCACGAGACTTCAGCAGCTTGCACACCTCAGTAGAACGGTCTTGTTGAATGGAAGAACAAAATATTAAAAGAAGCAGCAAGAACGCTCCTAGCAGACTCTGGATTGCCCTTGAAGTTCTGGGCCGATGCTACTGACACCGCCTGTTATACTCAGAACCGCTCACTGCTGACAAAGTAACACATGAAGACACCGTATGAACTATGGAAAGGGATAATTCCTTCTATTTCTCATTTCCATATCTTTGGTTGTCCTTGCTTTATCCATAATAATGGAAATGATCAGTTAAAGATCTTTGATAGCAAGTTTGATCAAGGAGTGTTCTTAGGATACTCCAGGGTCAGTAAAGTCTTCAGGGTCTTTAACTACCGGACCCTTTGCATGAAGGAAAGCCCTCATGTTGTATTTAACGAGTTTGTTACTGAGGATAGGAAATCGAGTAAAGAGTCAAATACTGAAGATGTCAGCAGCAAGCTACATGATCTCAAATTGCATGATGAAACTGAAAGGATCCAGCATTGTTGGGATGATGAGTCAGATGAAGAAGAAACTTAAACCCATCCCACAGGCAATGTAGCTGACCTTATTGATTCTACTGAACAAAATCAACCTTTGTTGGGAGATGATTCAGTAGCCTAGTGCTCAGTAGATTTGAATGATCCCAAAACCCTACTTTGACTGATGAACCATTCAGTTGTATTTGTTTGTTCTATCTCTGAGAGTTTCAGACTCAGTAGACATCCTTCCTACATGGTTCAGGCGTTCAGTTCTGTCTGCTGATTCTTCAGCAGACTATCAACCTCAGTACCATGAGAAGAAGACTCAATAGTACTGGACTCCGCATGAGCAGTATACTGAAAGGAGTCAGTGGTACTGAACTCAGCAGGAGTAGTTCACTGAACTCAGAGTTGATCTTCGGAGAGCCGAACTCGGCGAGAGTATGCTATCGAACATAGATCGACTCAAGAACGACTGCATGCCTCCCGACCGTTAGAGATCTTATAAGTCAAATCAGCAGAGTCATACGAGGTATAGAGAAGTCAGCTTCAGATCTAAGTCTGTTTGTCTCACCTACTTTCTTCAGCCTCGACCAATGACAAGCAGCCAGCTGTCTACTTTCTGATTAAAGCTGCAAGCCAACATCTTTCCGGAAATGGAGGGAAAGGACTCTGTCACCATACTTTGAAAGAGCCGTTAGCTACCCAAAAGAGAGAGACACATGGATCGTCGTCTCCAACGGATCTATCCATGTCTCTGCTCTATAAATAGAGGGAAGAACACACAAGCATTTACGAGCAACTTAGAATCGACTTAAAGATTTTCGCAAGAACTTCAAAGAGTTATTCCCAGCGAAAGGCGACATACTTGCTCAAAGGGAACCGAGCTCAATCGGATCATAAGCCTCTAGTATCCAAGCGACTGAATACGAACTCAGAGTTTGTACTTAACCGTTCGTCGCTCTAGAAGCCACTTTCTTGTTCCCTTCCCTCTAACCTAAGCTCAGCAGACCATATCTATAGCTTAGATCGAAGGAGTTCATTCCTGAACTGTTCTTTATTGTAAAGAACTCCTTCATAGTTGGAGAGTTTGTCAAACACTTAAGTTTGATACCTTGTAAAGTGTGACTTGCTCAGTATAAATCTCAAGACCAGTGTTTGTCCAGTGCACAAACCGACTGAGACTAACTCAGTATAATAAAATAACCTCCCGATCTTTTCAGGACAGTGGACGTAGGATTGTTGGATCCGAACCACTTTAAAATTGCTTGTGTTCTGTGTGCTCTGTTTTTTTACTGTTGCATTGATTATTGTTCATACTGAAAATATCTTTCAAATCATACAACTATATTTCAACAAAGCTTAAAAGATTGCACTAATATACTGGAACAGTTTTCTTAAAAATGTTTTCTAACTCAGCTAAATTTGGGCCTACACATTTCCGCACTCTATTGAACTTCAATTGAACGGTACTGGATTCTGACCTAAGTCACCTAGCAGGCCTCAGTGAAGCCAGTCACTCTGCCACGCGATTCAGAACAACTTATCTGGTCTACTGAACCTGTTCAGAATGACATCGTCCTGAAAGGGACTGTTCGCGTTTTAAGTTGAGAAAGTTTTCAGGTGTATTCACCCCCCCTCTACACCTGAACGTTTATCTCGGGACCAACAATTGGTATCAGAGCAGGAGATCTCTAAGACTCTTGTTTTCTGAAACTGGTCTACTTGAACGGATCCAGAAAACGTTTTCACTGCATATCATTCTTCATTCATATCACAGTTTACAATGTCTAATATGTCAGGAATCAGGATGGTACCTATGTTCCTAGTAGAGAACTACGGGGTATGGCGAGTCAGAATGGAGGCACATCTGACTTCCCTCCACGACAACATGACAGAGGTACTGGAAGACGGACCTATCATTTTGATGATTGATAGTGTCGAAACCCAGGATCCAACACAAGGAGGCGGCATGGTGACCGGGAAGAAGATCCCAAAAGATAGAAGCCTTTTCACCCTTGAGGAGAAGAAGCTTCACAACTTAGACCGGGTTGCCAGAAATGCCATACTGTCCACCTTGAGTGATTTCTATCTCGGAAGAGTTCAGGACTGCAAGTCCGCAAAGGAACTCTGGATGCTCTAGCGCTACTGAGTCGGGGAACTCAGAAGATCAAAGCGAACAAACTAGCGCTGGAACTTCAGAAGCTGGAGAGACTGTCTCCCATGCCTGGCGACACGATTGAAGATCTTAACGTCAGACTTACGGATCTGATGAACACCATCAACGGACTGGGAAAGACATTCTCCAACCGAGAAATGAATCTCAAGATATTGAGAGCACTGCCGGACGGTCATTGGACTCCATTCGCTACATTGCTTAGACATTCTGACCTTGATATTGTTTCTCCTGATCATATCTTTTCAGAATTAAAAGCTGAGGAGTTCGAGTTCGGCCTGCCCCAAAGGAAGCAGCGAGCTGAAGCTGACACTCAAATCGACCATGCTTTTAAAGCATTAGTCAACACAGCGGCTCCCGCGTCTAGCAAGGCAGAACCTTCACTCAGTGATCTACAAGAAAGAAACCTAGCTAAGAAATACGCACTGCTTGCCGTGAAGTATCAGAAGGAGAAGGAGAGGCGCATAAATCTCTCTAGAGTCGTCAGAGACTCAAAGGGTAAGTCAGAACATACGCCCAAGCGCACTCCTGAATCGCATACTTCTGATTGCAGGAAACAAGAGGAATCATCTCAGTCGAAAGACAACGAGAGCAAAGAAGATAGAGTCACCACCTGCTACAACTGCAAGAAGCCAGAACACTATCAATATGCCTGTCCTGAGCTCAGTACTACTGAGAGAGCAGCACGTAAAGCTCGAAGGGAGAAGTTCATCGAGAAGCGTCAAGCATATATTACTGGTGAACTCTCAAACGATTCAGATGAAGTCGACTCCTTCATGGATTCATCAAACGATGAAGCGGCATTCATGGCCGTAGAGCTTGAAGAAGATGCTGAAAAGTGTCTTATGGCAGGAGAAGAGGATGAGGTAAACTCTCACGCTCCAGTTAACTCCTCTTCACACTGCACACACGATACTATTTCAGGTGCAGAAGAAAATCTGGATATCTCGATCGCGTATGAAGAACTATTAGATGAGCAGATTTAGATGAGCCTGCAGCTCAGTGACGCAGGGTTATGGTATCCTGCTGATGATAATCTTGTTTTAACTGATATTCCAACGCTGGTTATGCAGGATGCAGGATAGATTGAAAGTCAACTTCTGGAACTTGTCAGTTCTTAGGCAGTAAGCTCATATCATGGTTCTCCAGGAAACAACATTCAGTAGCAACGTCCACTACTAAAGTTGAGTATATAGCTGCCGAAAGTTGTTGTGCCCAGATCCTTTAGCTTTGACAACAACTGCGTGATTATGGTAACTCTCAAGATGAAGTGTCCATCTACTGTGACTCCATTAGTGCGATTGTAATCACTCAGAATCCAGTTCTTCACACGAGATGCAAGCACGTGGACATCCGACACCACTTCATTCGAGACCATGTCGAGAAAAAGGATATCAGGATGGAGAAAATCCATACTGATAAGCAAATGGCAGACATACTAACCAAGCCTCTAGCTGAGAACAGATTCAGAGAACTCTTAGTTGAGTTGGGTCTGCTGGATCCTACTGACCCGAGTTAGTAAAAGGATCAGTACGACAAGTCAGTTATTCAAACTCAGTACTATGGTTCAGTAGGGTTAAGCATACAATACTCAGTAAGGGGGAACGTGAGATAAATACTGAACCTTTAGTATCATTAACAATTGGTATCAACAATTGGTATCACTAACATATGGTATCAGCTGACTACTATGTTCAGCTGATATGTTTTAGTGATACATTCAGTATTTACACTCAGTGGCATGCTTCACATTTATTTCCCGCCATTAATTCTTAAAGGATGCATTCAGTAAAAAAAATTCATTTAAAGCGCGACATCCTAAGAACTGACTATAGCGCATTAAATGCATGTTATTTCACCTTACTCCAATTTGCAAATCTTACGTAGGTCGAGATTATAGACAGCTAAGTAATCATTCCGTTTATAACATTAAATCCTGATTGTCTATAATAAAGCAAGATTAAATCATAATCGTCAGATCTGAAAACCGCTTCGTATTCAAATCATACTTAATCTTCTCGCTTATTCTTCTCACCTATTTTCGCCATTTTTGATTTTTAAGAGCTTTGCAGATAACTGCATCTAAGACTTTCTAAAACTTCTACTACCTCTTAAGCTCTTAATCTACAGTAAATTTCTCATATCTTTTCTGCATTTCTAACTTACTCTATTTTCAAGCGCTGACACTTGTTTTGCAGATTCTAGATGAAATGGCCTTACAGTCAAACATAGTTCAAACTCCTGCTAATATGGACGAGATCATCCAGGGCAAAATTTGTTTCGAGCCAACGATGGTGTTTCACAAATCGAAACTCCCTTATATGGAGAATATTTACATTGCTCTTCAGACATCTGGCCTGAAGGTGCTCTTGACGAAGTAACCGAAAGCTTGTCTTCCTCGACAAGTGGTTGAATTCTACTTCAACCTGTATCATGTTAAGGATACCGACGTAGAGGTCACAACAGTGAAATACTTGAAGGAAACTTCTCTGCATAAGTGGGAAGAGAGTGTCGCCCACATCAATATTCTTGAAGCGCTTACGAGAGTTTTCAGCTTTCCTGACTCATGCATTTCTCCAGTCGGATACAAAGAAGCCGAGATCAACAATTATATTAGGCGTTTCTGCGGGAGGGATGACATATCCTTCAAAGTTGCTTTCCCCAACAGTCAGCTCCTACCAGAATACAGAGGCCTGGCTTATATTTTCATCCACATCCTCACTAGCGTAGCTGGATCATTCGATCAACTGTCCAAGCCTCGACTCCATATTATTATGGCTATAGTGGATGGAGTCAGAGTCAATTGGGCTACGTTCTTCCTTACAGAACCAATAGCTCAATCGCAGAAATATGTCTATGGCAATGAAGATGAGAGAAGACTATTGTCGATAGGCAAACTACTGTATGGGACTAAAGTTTCAGATCGAAGCTTTAGTGTCCTCAAAGCTTTGTTCGAAGATATGAAGTACTTCGACAAGAAGCAAGTAAAATTCACAATGAGGACTGCTGCGAAAAGTCCACCGGTCGTGGAACTGTACTGAAAAGGTCATCTACTGAATTGCCTCTACGAGCCGAAGAGCCTAAGAGAAAGACACTGTTGAAGAAGGAAGTTTCTAAGGTTGATTCTCCACCCCCTCCACAGGTGGAGACAATACTGGACTCGGACACTGGCATGGAAGGTGCCACAATAAAAGATAAAGTTCAGAGAGTCAGTACTGAAGAGACTCAGTTGGAGCATGATGCTGATCTAACTATTGAAGTTTCTTCAGAGCTACCAACCACCGTTTAGCTGACCAAACTTAGAGCTGAATCTAAAGTCACGGAACAAATTCCTGAGATAGCCAACTATCAGGATTTGGTGGATGTAGCAGTCAGGCAAGGACTCAGATGCTACTGAGGTTCCTTAACTAGGACATTCTGAAAGAGGCTATCCAGCAATACTCAGTGCCTACTCTCTTGGCAGAGGAGCAACAATTGCAGTTTGAGATAGGGTTTGGGGAACCCTCAGACATTGCTTCCTTCAAGGATCTGAAATCAGCCATGCTATATTTGTTTGAGCAGAAGACTGCCTCCTCGCCTACCAAGAACACTTCACCCAATGATGACCCAGTTGACGATGACTCAGAACCCAAGGATGCAGAGCGGGGAGACTCTGCTTAGGGCAAAACTCCCGGCGAGAAGAGCGACTCACCACCTCCACCTCCTGAATCTGGTGCTGCCCCAGTTATGTCTTCATAGAACAACTCGCAACCTCTGAGCAAAGGATCAATAGCTCATCTTATCAGAACAAACCTATAGTTGTTGTATCTAAGAGGAGCATCAACAGATCAATTCAGAAGTAAGGAGACAAAAATCGTCTCCTGGCTAAGGATGTGCACCTGAAATGGGCACAGTATACTAAGGCACAAACTGAGCAAATTGATGCCCTCGCTGGAGAAGTCAAGAAAGTATTTGAAACTTCAACGCCAAACATTTAGGAGATCGTTGAGACAGCAACTGCTTGAAACTCAAGCCAAACAATTTTCTGAGCAGCTGGCTACGGCAATGGCTGAAGTCCAGAAGACGATAGATGAGAGGACCAGAGCTGTATCATCCAGTGTGGCTCAAGCTCTTACTCAACAAGCCACAACTGTCGACCTCATCCAGTCGGATTCCGTGAGGTTACTAGACGCATCTCTACTGCATCACAAAGCCCATACTAATACCATGATCAAGGAGATCCGCCTTGATCACGAAAGGGATTATGATAAATATTCTAATGTCGTCGAGGACCTCAACTCCTCCTTCACCCAAATCAAAAACTCTCTCCATAGCCTACGAGATGATGTAGTCACTCTCAAGACCCTACTGACCTCGGCTGATGATGCCAAAAAGGGGGGAAAAGAGGGATGGGGAAGAGATGGAAGAGATTGAGGAGATCAGGAGAGAGCACATTATATCCAAAACAGATCTCCCTCTCCCAAAAGGAAGGGAGAAGGAAAAGGCTACTGAAGGCCAGGCAGAGCCTCAAGAGCAAATTATGCAGCTGACAGTGTAAGCTGGAGGATCAGGTGAAGGATCCTCAGCTCAGGCACACATTGATGAAATAGCCGAATTCATCGAGGGAACATAGCCAATTGCGCCGAAGAGGCATGGTAAAGAGATAGCTACTGAGAGCTCTCACCCTCCATCGCCTAAGTTCAAGAATAAGGAAGAACAACCTTGCTTATGATGAATTGATGGCTCAGCAGCTGTAGGCTCAGCTAGATCATGGAATGAGAAAAGAAGAAGAGAACAAGTTGAAGAGGAAGTCGAAAGTCCCTGTGGCAAGGCAGTCAAGGACTCAGGCTCAGCTGAAGAAAGTTCAGCAGAAGCAGACCACTCGGAAAAGGACTCAGCAGAAGCCAACTGAAAAATCTACTTCTGAGTCTACTGAAGAGTCTAGTACTGACAAGCTGCCACTCTCCGAAAGGCTAAAGAAGGAAGCTCTTAAGCTTACAGCTAAACATATTGTTGAAGAGAAAGCCCTATGGGACGCAGTTAAGATAGGCCTCGACTTCACAGCCAGAGAAAGACTTATTGTTGAAGCCAGAGATCGACTGAGAAAGGCTGAACTGGCAGAGCAAATTTTCAGAACTGAAAAAGCAGTCAGGGAAGCCGTTCTAGTTAAGAGCAGAGAGATCCCAACTACATCTAAATTCTACAGACGCGATGGACAGAAGCCACATCTCAAGAAACCTCTATTTTGCAGCACTGTCAAGTGGATCCCATGGAACCTGAATGAGCAGTGGGAGAGTCTGAAGGAAGATTTCATGAAAAGCTACTACGTATGGCAATTCTATCCAGGCGACGTTTGAGTGGGCAAACTCTTCAATCAATTCTTGAATCAGTATGATCCCAACTTCCGTGCTCAGATTGTCATGATTCTTCATAAGGAAGGAATGTCACTGAAAGTGCCTACATTCAGACGTCTGAGTCCCCCCATGACTCTTGAAGGTAACATTTGCATGAAAGAGATAGATAAAGAGGGAAAGATAGCCATGGATCGCAACGAGCTTTCCTCCCAGATGAAAGGAGATCTTCCACAAATCAAACGTCTCAGGGAAACCATCTACAAATCCTATGGGCTAGAACTTCCAGAGGCCAAGTCTGCTGACATCAGTTCGAGGATTCAAAAGTTCAGATTGCAACAGCAGTAGACTCAGCCGTCTTTCAGTCTTTGCCTTTCTCTTTTCTTCTTTTGGTAGTGTAGTACTGATGAATATGTAACCATTTTCTTTATCAATGAAATCAGTACTTCACTTTGACCAGGCAACCACTTATTGTCTTATGGCTATGTTGTTCATTATCACGGCTGATCACTGAACTGAGCAACACACACTCACTGTACTTAATTTCTTCTGATGTGCCCTTGTGTAACTCTTAATCTGTGATGTAATTCTTTCAGTTGTTAGTGGTTAATGGTTTTGGCATCATCAATTAGGGGGAAATTTTAGGGATATGAGTCAGTGGATGGGGAAAATTGTTGGGAGATGATTCAGTACCTCTAATACTGAGTAATTGTTGTATAAGTGTTTTAAGAAGGAATTGAAGTCTACCTCGGGTTATGTGTTTACCTCGGATTTCCATGCTGACAGAGACGAGAAGAAGTCTACCTCGGGTTATGTGTTTACCTTGGGAGGTGGAGCCATTTTATGGAGGAGTGCAAAGCAGAAATAAATTGCGGACTCAACCATGGAAGCAGAGTGTGTGGCTGCTTCAGAGCTTCGAAAGAGGCAGTTTGGCTCAAGAATTTCCTCCTGGATCTTGATATTGTTTAGAATTTGTCTAAGGCAATCACGATTTATTGTGATAATGCGGGTGCAGTGGCAAAGGAACCTAGATCTCACAAGGTGTCTAAACACATAGACAGGAAGTACCACATTATACGAGTATTCATAAATCGAGGAGACGTGGTGATTGACAAAATTGGAACTGAAGTCAACGTAGTTAATCCTTTCACAAAGAGCTTACCACTCCCGGCTTACGAGAAGCATGTTCGTGGTTTAGGAGTGATAGAGATGCCCCCCACTTAGGACTGCATAAACTTTTGTATAAGTGGGAGAAGATGCAGTGATAGACACGATAGATAACTAAG
Source organism: Lavandula angustifolia (assembly GCA_028984105.1). Taxonomy (NCBI): domain Eukaryota; kingdom Viridiplantae; phylum Streptophyta; class Magnoliopsida; order Lamiales; family Lamiaceae; genus Lavandula; species Lavandula angustifolia. The sequence goes on from CM054810.1 coordinate 11,142,203, forward strand.
AGATAGTTGAGTACTAGTTTGTACCTAGAACTGACACATTGTATACTAAAAGTTTACTTTAGTATAAGTGGGAGAATTGTTGGGATTTTGTATACTGGAAGCAAATTTTATGCTTGTATACAATGTGTTTTGTCCCTACCACTATTTTATTCTCCTATCTGATAAATATATATATTTGCACATGTTATCCTTTATCTTGTATAAAAGTTAGATTTGTGTGGTGTGTTGGGTATTATAGAAGACAACACAAATTGGTTGAACTGACAAGATATAAACAGTTATCACGGCTGAGACAACTTAAGGATAAGTTGTCGGTTTAAGCTGCAGTTTAGATAAGAAGTGGCTTGTCTTAGCTGCTTGTCTTTACTGGTACACTTAAGGTGGTGTATTGATGGATCACAGTGAGATGTGTTCTCCTAACTGACCTTAGTGGAGAACCAAGATCTCTGTGACTTAGCTGGTCTTAAGCTTGGTAAGACTTCAGCTGAGCGCATTTGGCTATCTATCACTTTGACCTACTATGGTGAACGTCATCGCGACCGGATCTACGTATTTTGGGTGTTAGTAGTTATTTTTGGCTCGGGCTGGTTGTCTATATCTTGCAACCGTATCCTAGTAAAATGGGTTGATAATATCCCCTGAGGAACTCGAAAGGATTAGCACACTAAACCCGACCGGTTGATTAAGTTCAGGTGTGTTAATAAGGTCGAGTGGTACTACTCAGGAATATAAGATGTTAATTAATTTAAGCTGTCAGTAAGCTTAATTAATTAACGGATTTTTCTATCTTAAATACGGAGATCGATTAAGTCTAAAATACAAGCCCTTGCTCAATTTAGGATAAAGGGGTAAGTCAACACGGATTCTCTAGTGGAATGAATATGTGTTTATTAATTAATTTTGTTCTGGACTGAGCATAGATAATTAATTAATTTGAGGCCCTGCTTTATTTCTTCTATTAGATCACTGATCTGGCCAAATTAGTTGCCTAGTTATTTATTGTCTCTTAGAAATCATTATTAATAGATTAATGTAATTTTTACATTATTTAATAATATTATTTATCTGGAATTAATTGGCTGGGCCAATTAATTGATAAATATTAGTAGCCCAGTGGATTAATTAATTATATTATGGGCTAATTATGTGGAAGCCCATTAGGAATATAATTAAATTAATGGGCTACAAATATATTAATATTATACTGGCTTTTGAAGCCTATAGATATTAGTATTCTGTTCATAAACAGATACATATATATTCTCTATACACGCACGCACGCGTTTCAAGAGGGAGATGATAATCTTATATTCTCCAGTTCTCTGACCACCTAGAGGGAGAAAAAAGCCGGGACACAGATCAGAAGATCTGACACACGAGCAACAATCAGAGCTGCAACAACATACGAAGGAGGAAGGTAATGTTTCTTCACCTAATATTGTCCTTCAGTAATTTGTTGGACTGAACTTCAGTAGAGAAGTTAAGGTTCCAGAACCCTATGTTTGTTATCAGTTCAGTAGAGCTCTGTCTGTATAAGAGCTTAGTAGTTTGTCTTCAAGTCAGTAAGAAGACTCAGTATGATCATCCTTGATCTACTGAATGAGCTGCAACTCAGTTGTCGACCGTACAAGGGAAATCGATAGTCTGACCTTATCAGTCGGATGTCAGCAGAGGAACACTTAGTGTCCAAGGTTCAGAGGAAGTCTACTCACCTAGAAGACTGATGTTTGACAAGTCTCGCCTACCGCCATACCTTGACCACTGAGAAGCAAGCAAAGCTTACCTGCTCTGACACAAAAGCTGCTCTCATGCACAAAAAGCCAACCACCCTCTGCAGCGATATTCAAATTAAATGGTCATTTTCCTTGGAGTCTTGTGATAGGTGGCATTGTCCCCTCCAACGGATCTATACATGGGTCACAACTATATAAAGAGGTTATCTTCAAGAATTGAAGAAAACAACAACAATAGGAACAGAGACGCAAGAAATTCAAGAATACATACTCAAGCACTCTTGTAAGCTTTTGTTGTTACATCCAGCGAAGAACTAGAAATCTTAGAGATATCCTAGTATTTCTTCACTCTAGAGTTGTTCCCCATCTCTTTTCTAAGCTAACCTTGTTAGATCTTAAGTTTAGACACTTGAAGGAGTTCACTTTTAATGATACGTTTTTATTGTAAGAACTCATTCCTTGTTGGAGATAAAATCCTTCAAACTTCGGTTTGATCTTATAAAGTCACTAAGGACTATAACTTAAAAGATTATGTCCAGCGTATAGAAACTTGCTGAGGCTTGCTCAGATTAATCAACAAGAACTCCTGTTCTGCAGGACCGGAGATGTAGGATCTTGCATATCCGAACCACGTTAAAAATTGCTTGTTTCATTTACTGTTTTATTGCATCTGTTTGTTAATTGTTTGCAAAATCATATTTTTAGTAAAACCGATTTAAAACTGCACTAACCAACTGATTTAGTTTGCATAAAAATGTTTTTCAAAGAGACGAACTTAAATCGGGCCTACACAATTCCACATTTATTCATCTACTGAATTACTCAGTACTGACATCAGTCAGTAGAAAGGATTCGGTCGTTGAATCACTCTGCCCCGCGATCAGAAGGCTTAACTGACAACTGAACTCGTTTAGTAGCATACTAAGTAAAATACTGACATTCGCGTTTGAGCAAAACTTGGACTCAGGTGTATTCACCCCCTACACCTGATACTCGTCGGTTGGGAGATGATTCAGTAGTTGATTTGGCTGATCCCAAAACCCTATTTTGATTGGTGAACCAATCCTTTGTAAAAGTTAACACCTTTGTCTTTGAGTGTTTCAGACTCAGTAGACTCGCCTTCAGCATGGTCCGACTCAAAAGTTCCATCTGCTGTCTCTCAGTAGACCATCCGCCGCAGTGCAATGGAGTGAAGATTCAGTATGGCTGGACTCAGCAGGAGCAGCATACTGAAAGGTGTTCAGGAGTCAGTAGAACTGGACTCAGCAGGAGCAACATACTGAACCTTTCAGTCAGACTCAGCAACGGCATGTCAGTTGCTTTAACTGACAATGGACTTCAAAGTCATTTCAGTATAGTTGTCCGAGGTCGTACATCTGAGAAAGGTCAGCTTCAGTATCAACCTTGAAGTCTGACTAAGTCTCAACCACTTTCTGTACCTCGAACAATGACAAGCAGCCAGCTGGCAAAGTCTGCAACATAAAGCTGCAAGTCAACCACTTTCCCGTAAAGAAAGAGGACTCTACATAATTCAAAAACGAGCCGTTTGCTACCTATATAGAGTGACATGTGGACAGTTCGTCTCCAACGGATCTATTCACACTCACGTCTATAAATAAAGGGAAGATCGTGGTCATTCAAGTCGCACTACACGATCATACAAGCAACCTATACGGGAACTCAAGCATTCAAGACTCAAGCTCTAGAATACCTAGCGAATATTCAAGTGAAGAACACGAACCCAGAGTAATTATTCCTCTTTGTTCTTCGCTCTAGAAGCCATTCTCGTTCCCACCCTCTAACCTAAGCTCAACTGTTATATCTATAGCTTAGAACCGAAGGAGTTCATTTATTGAACTGTTCTTAACTGATAAGAACTCCTTCATAGTTGAAGATACATTCAAACTTTACTATTTGACCCTGTAAACTGAGACTTGCTCAGTATAATCACAAGTTACAGTTTCTTCTGTGCACAAACTAATTGAGACTAACTCAGTATAATAAAATAGTGTCCTGCTTTGTTCAGGATAACTGGACGTAGGATCTTGCGTATCCGAACCACTTTAAAATTTCTGTGTCGTTTAACTATTGCATTGATAATTGTTCATACTAAAAATTATCTTTACAAAATCATTCAACATCATTTCAGTAAAAGCTTAAAGCGTCGCACTAATATACTGAAACTGATTTGATAAACAAACGTTTTCAAACAAGCTTAATCGGGCCTACACATTCCGCACGCTACTGAACAACTGTTGAACGCTATTGAATTCTGACCTTAAGTCAGCTAGTAGAGCTCAACACTCTTAGTCATTCTGTCCACGCGATCAAGAGCAGCTTGCTTGGTCTACTGAATTTATTTAGTAGGCAACCTCCGTATAATGGACTGTTCGCGTTTGAGTTTGAGAAAAAGGTTTTCAGGTGTATTCAGCCCCCGCACCCCCTCTACACCTGAACGTTTGACTCGGGACCAACATCGTCTTTGGACCAACATATTTCTTATAACATAAACTATGATTATTTTGTGAATATTATAATGTTTTAAATAATATTAGCATGAATAATATTTTATTTGTGAAGTTTAATAATTTTTTAAAATAAAAAGTACAATATCTTTCAATTTGAGTATTTCTAAAAAATAATTAAATATTACAAAAAATATTTGTAGAATTAATATATATTTTACGAAATTATTGAATATTTACCTTTTTATAAAAATTAAAAACATTTCATAAAGGGTAATATGCAAAAAGAAGCATTTTGATTAAATATATATGAATTTTAGCTAGCCGTAGAAAAATTAGTTATCTAGCCAGTTCTGACAACTTTAGTGAGTAGGGTCCACAATTATTTAATCGCCAATGTCATCGCCATTGTTATCGCTATTGCACATCGCCTAGCCCACAATTATTTAATCGCCATTATCATCGCCATTGCGCATCGCCTAGCTCGCATTATTTAATAGTTATTTATTTAATAGCTGATTTATTTAATCATCATTGTCATCGCCATCGCCTTTCGCCTAGCTTGTATTATTAAATTACCACGGCCATCGCCTATCCCATAAAATGCATAAAAATATACTCTTATGTATTTCTATGTAACTTAATATATATTTTAATTATTTAAATAAGAAAGTCTTTGTTTCTAAGTTCTAATTTTTATTATGCTCAATACAGAACTAGGATAAAAATTATTAAAAATATCAAAGAAATGAAATAAAAACCTCTCTCCGTGTAAATTTTTTGCTTGCTCCTCCCAGATCGCCTCTCTCAATCGCCACTTACAACTACCCATCTTAAAAATAATTTCTGATAAAAAATAAAAACTTATTAACTTTCATTTATTTTGTAACAACTACTTCACTAGCTGCTTTCGTGCTTCTCATATAGGAAAATTGACATGAATCTTATTTTTTTGAAAACAAATATACTATAAAATTTATGCAAAAAATTTAAAAACTCACTAAATTAGTCATGTTAGTTGCATCATACATAAGATGGATCCGGTAAGTTATCATATTCACATTTCTACAAAATTTAATGTTTTATGCGGTTTAGTTAAAAATTGGTCGTTGTTTACTCATAATTTCACATTTTATGCGATTTAGTAGGGCTAATGTGTTTATCTAAGTTATCTTCACTTTAAATATCGTTTGAATGTACTTGTCTACATACACTTGTGCGACTTTTGTGGAATGTTATGTTGTTCATGACCAGGCGATTGAGTGTTATCGCCTGGCGAAGCTAGGCGATGTTGTTAGTTTAGAACCTTGTAACTAGGCGATGGCGATTATAAACCATATCGCCATCGCTACTTATTGTTAATTCAGAACCGATTATTATTTTTAGTTCAGAACCGTGTAACTAGTTTAAATTGATCTCGAAATTTATTGTTAATTTTGTTATTTAATTATTTTAAATTTATATTTCATCTTATTACAGATTAGGTGGCAACGTATTATTCTTCGGTACAGTGGTTATTGGAACAAATCTGAGTATGAAGGTGGAGATGAATTATTATTCTTTACGTCACCTAATTTCAATATGCATCAGCTGGTACAGGATATTCACCAAAACTTGAAGACCGATCCTTCCACTACATACTACGACTTATTTTATCGGATTAATCGTCTGGCTGGTAGGCCAAGGATGAGTCGAGCTCGATCTGCAGTTAAAAGCTCTAATAGGCGCCGACAGTAAGGAAGTGTCCATTGAATTTTGGCTAGTAGACTTTTTATGTAATGTTAATGAAACTATTTTCTGTATGACATTTTCAGGATTTATATGATTTAAGTAATATTTACATTTTCAGGATTTATATGATTTAAGTAATATTTACATTTTGTGTTAAACAACATTTTGGTTATGTGGAGAAAGAAAAAAATCTATAGCTTTGAATTTATCGCCTGGTGATAATAGATTATCACTAGGCGCTAATCTATTATCGCTAGGCGCTAATCTATTATCGCTACCGCTAGCCGATTACCAAATACCGCCAGACGATTAGTTTATAAATAAAGTAAACATTAGTTTTTAATTAAATTATATTATTATATTTTATTTTACATCCATCTTTATGTTATATAAATATTTTGCATCACTGTAAACATTATGAATCAATACATTTTAGATCACTCAATCTCAATGGTAGATCACTCAACAATTGAAGTAATCATGTTACTTGAGTACACGTTTTTGAAAACAAGTTTTATACTTTGACATTATTATGGAATCATGTTTCACTAAATCACGTTTTAAGATTATATATGTTATAATTTATATTATTATAATCAAATTGTATGTTTTCATTTAAATTTATAATTATAATTTAGCTAATATATAGTTTAAGGTAGTTTACGGTTCAAACCCCAAATAAGGGTTTGAGGTTCAAACACTAAATAAGGGTTATGGGTTTGGGTTCAGGGACTGCTAGGCGATTATCAAATACCGCCAAGCAATTGACTATTAACTCCTGCCTTCAGTGGGCTCGTTGTTATTACCGCAAAGATGTTACCATTAGCCGATTATCAAATACTGCCAGGCGATTACTTTATATATTAAGACAACATTAGTTTTAAATTAAATTATGTTATTATGACGTTTTTTTACATCCAACCTTATGTTAAATATAAATATTTTGCATCAGTGTAAACATTATGAATCATTATATTTTAGATCACTCAATCTCAGTGGTAGGCCACTCAATTGAAGTAATCATGTAATTTGAGTACACTTTTTTGAAAACAAGTTTTATACACTGAGACTATTATGGAATTATGTTTCACTAAATTGATTACGCATGTTATAATTCATATTATTATAATCAAACGATATATTTTCATTTAAAACTTAATATATAATTTAGTTAATATATAGTTTAGGGTAGTTTACAGTTCAAACCCCAAATAAGGGTTTGGAGTTCAAACCCTAAATAAGGGTTCTGAGTTTAGGTACAGGGAATGTCAGGCGATTGCTAAATTATGTCAGGCAATTGACTATTAACTTTCGCTAGCCGATTATCATATTGTGTAAGGATATTCTGAAGATGATAGTAACAAGTGCCATGAGCTGCTTCCGGAAAAACAGCATCTACCGCGTTAGCTATTGTTGAGTTATGAGTCAGTAGATGGTACTCAGCTGTTTAGTGGTTAAAAGAATATTGGGGGAAATCATAGTAGTACTATGGAATTGAAGATCCCAAAACCCAACTGATATCAGTCGTGCAGTGTGTCTATAGGATTAGATGATGTATATGTTAGACTTGTTTATTTTGATTATCTTTTGTTTAAGTCCTGTACGGGGTAAACTGTTGGACTGATCTTCTGACGAAGTTACTTTCCAGAACCCCACGTCATCTTTGTAAGAGCTTGCGTTCTTCAGCCAGCAGCTGATCTTCACCTCAGTAGGAGACAACCCATCAGCTGATAAGCCATCAGCAGAAGAACATATGCAAAGCTCAGTACCTTCGCAGTCGCCAGTTGACCTACTCAGTAGATGTATTCCTTGTCAGCCGACTCAGTCGAAGAAGACAGATACTTATCTAGTCTACTGTGTCCGACAGAAAACGACCCAGTCGCACAAGTCTTTTCGAAGTTCAGCAGAAGATCTTACGAGGTTGTTTGAATAGTCAACTTTGACTCTGACACATTCTCACCAACCACAAACCTCGACCAATGAGAAGCCGACAGCGCCATATCTGCTCTATACAGTAAAGCTGCTCTCATGTACAGTAATTAACTACCCTGCTGCAACAAATTCGAAATTATGGCTATTTTCTTTGGAAGCTTGTGACACGTGGCATCGTCGTCTCCAACGGACATATGCCATAGCTCACAACTATAAATAGAGAAGAAATTCGAAGCTCCACGCACGGGACTTATAAGGGAAAAAGCTCAAGCTCAAGAACACTCTAGCGAACTCAACAGATTATACAGAGAAGAACTTGCTTTCATAGAATATTTGTAGTTCTTCTCTCTAGAGTATTTAGATCCCTTTCTTCTCTAGACTAAGCTCATTGCCAGATTTATAGGTTAGATTTCGAAGGAGTTCACTTTTAGTGAATTGTTCTTATTGTAAGAACTCCTTCTTAGTTGGAGATTATCCCCTCCCTTTCGAACTTAGGTTTGAATTGTAAAGTCGCTAAGGACTATAACTTAGAAGGATCTGTCCAGTACATAGATACCTGCTGAGGCTTGCTCAGTATAATCAACAAGTTATCCTGCCATTGTCAGGACCGTGGACGTAGGATCTTGCGTATCCGAACCACGTTAAATCACTCGTGTTCTTTACTATTTTATTGCATATCATAACAGTTCAAAATCATATGTTTGCATAAAACGTGTTTCAAAAGCGCACAGCCAAAAGAACTTGATTTGTGAAAAGCGTTTTTCAAAACTGAGACGAATCTCCGGGCCCCACACTTATCCGCACAACGTCTCCGACTGAGTTTCGAACGACTGATAAAAGTCAGTAGGAGAGCTCAGTAGCTGACCCACTCTGACCCAGTGATCGAAGGTTACTATTTGGCGCTGTTCATCAGTTGCACTAAACAGCTCAGCTGTCCTTCAGTTTGAGAAGAAGAAATTGTGATCAGGTGTATTCACCCCCCCCTCTACACCTGACTATCGTCTCCGGACCAACAATTGGTATCAGAGCATCGATGTTCTTCTGATCGTCGGTTCTGTACTACTAGTCCTCTCGAACGGATCCTTGAAAACATTTTCACTGCACAAGCTTCTCTTCATTCATCCTTATACTCGTTCACATAATGTCTGACATGTCAGGTATTCGGATGGTACCGATGTTCTCGATAGAGAACTTCACGGTATGGTGCGTGAGAATGGAGGCACACCTCACATCGCTGCACGACAGCATGACGGACGTCCTGGAGACTGGACCCATCATTCCTATGATTGACAGCGTTCAGTTCGCTACTGCGGGAGGTGTAGAAGCACAAATCGGTGCTAAGGTCCCAAAGACAAATCAGCCTTCACGCCTGAAGAGAAAAAGCTGCACAACCTCGACCGAGTTGCGCGAAACGCAATACTGACAACGCTCAGTGACTCTCATCTCGGGAGGGTGCAGGACTGCAAAACGGCAAAAGTGTTATGGGATGCTTTGGCTGTACTGAGCCAAGGAACCCCGCAGATCAAAGAAAACAAGCTCGAATTAGAGCTTCAGAAGTTTGAAGCCTTTGCAATGGAGCCCAGTGAGACCATTGACGAGCTCAGTGTCAGATTTACAAACCAAGTCAATGTCATCAACGGGTTGGGGAAGGTGTTCACCAACAAAGAGATGAACACAAAGATCTTGAGAGCGCTACCTCGACAGAAGTGGCTTCCATTTGCTACTTATTTACGTCGCTCTGATCTAAATGCTCTAACTCCTGATGTTATATTTTCAGAACTAAAGACAGAGGAATTTGAGCATAGTCTACCCCAAAGGTGTTCCAGTGCTCCAGCTGACACACAGATCGATCATGCTTTTAAAGCAACTGTCAGCAAAACTGGATCCAAACGAATTTCCTCAAGCAAGGCAGTGGCCACTATCGAAGCAAAATCTTGTGAGACTTCAGGCACTGACCAGCTGGCTGTGATGGCTCTCAAATATCAGAGAGAAAAGGAGAGAGTCAGAAAGCTGAGGAAATACAAAAGAGTTTCTCCCTCAGGTAAGAAAGATTATCAGAAAAGGGAAGAATCTAATCCTTCTACTGAATGCGTAAACACGAGCCCGGCTGCGAGTCCATCCAAAGCTTCAGCTGGAAAAAGCAGCAGAACATCCACCTGTTATAACTGTAAGATGGAGGGACACTATTAGTACGACTGTCCCGAACTCTCAGCTGCTCAACGAGTAAAACGGCAGGCCATAAGAGAAAAATTTGCCCAAAGAAGGCAGACCTACATCGCCGGAGAGATATTCGACAACTCACTTGAGGAGGATACATTTATGTATTCCTCTGAGGACGAAGTTGCATTTGTAGCAGTTGAGGTCGGAGAAACGGTTCCTGAAGGAACAACTGAATACTGTCTGATGGCCGGAGAAGAGACTGAGGTAAACTCCAAACTTAATATAACCTCTTCTTCACACAGCACACACGACACGTGCTCGGTCACGTATGATCCTCCTCGGATGTGGTACAAGCATACGACGATCTGCTAGAGGAACAGATTCAGCTGAGCAGAGAGTTCAGCAGAACGATCCAGGAACTGGAGATGTTAAAGGCTGAAAATCAGAGACTTTCTTCTGATTGTCAGGTCTCTACTTAGTCAGAGAATCTAGTTGCGAGACTCAAGGAAGAGATCGAATCTCTTATGACTAAGTCTCAGCTTCAAGAGACTCAGATCTCAGTTCTGACTAAGGACAATTCTGAGAAAGAGACTGAAATAGCCTAGCTCAGTCAGAAATTCTCAAACGTACAGAAAGATTATGACTCACTCAGGAGGAGTGACGAGGTCTGGCGAGGACGATGGTGAACGAACACACTTGGAGCTAAGGAAAAGCTAGAAAGTATGCTCAGAGCACAACGGCCAACTGTCATGAAAGAAGGACTTGACTATACCCACGAAGCTTCTACCTCGAAAAGCTCAGAAGCGCTGGCTGATAAGTTTGTCAGAGGAAAGGTGCAAGCTGCTGACACCACACCTCAGGCGAAGAACAAACAGAAAATGATTGCACCTCAGCCAAGCAACAACAAGCAGCTGACCAAAGGTTCCAGTCCCAGGACACCGCGATCAAATTCGGGGGAACCAAGAAGGTCGAGATGGGCGTAAAAGCACTACCATGAGCCATCAGTACGAGCACCCGGCTCGATGCGGCTCGTACTATTATGAGCCCGTGGGTCGGGAGAAGCACAAAGACTCAGAAGAAGAAAGCTCCTGAACCCAAAATCATCAGCAGAAAGTCAGTATCTCCGAGTCATGTGGAGAAGAAAACTGACAAGGTTCAGAAGAAGACGTCTCAGACTTCTAAGGTTCCGAGGCAGATTTGGGTTCCGAAATCACCCACTAACATGTAAGGACCCAACTGAACCAAAGGGTACCTAAAAATGCTTCTGTTTTGCAGGTGCATAAGGACCCATGGATAGTGGACAGCGGCTGCTCAAGACACATGACGTACCAGAAGAGCCTGCTGACCAACTATATACAAGAAGTTGTCCCAGAATTGAGTTTGGTGACAACTCTAAAGGCTACACAAGGGGATATGGAACGCTGAATATTAGGACTGCTTCAGTTCCAAGAGTAACATATGTTGAAGGACTTCAACATAATCTCCTTTCTGTCAGTCAATTCTGTGATAATCTTAATAGAGTAATCTTTGACGCTGGTTTCTGTGATATTGTTGATAAATCTACAGGGAAAACAGTGTTATCAGGTTCGCAGAAGACAAACATATACGTTGCTAACTGGAATACCGCAGAACCTGAGGCTTGCTTGCTCGCACAGATGAAATCCAGTGACAAGTCAGGATGGCTATGGCATAAGAGACTCAGCCACCTGAACTTGAAGACTATGAACAAGCTCGCCAAGAACTCTAAAGTCAGGGGACTACCCAACGAATCGTACATCAAAGACAGAAATTGTGAAGCATGCTTGAAGGGAAAGCAGACAAAGAAAAGCAATCCACCTATTCCTTCACCTTCCACTGATGGAATCCTTCAGCTGCTGCACATGGATTTATTCGGGCCAGTTTCTCCAGTGACTATACGAGGCAAGAAGTAGGCCCTTGTCTTTATCGACGACTACTCGAGATATACATGGGTAATCTTCATCGCCAACAAATCTGATGTCATGACTGAGTTGCCTAAACTACGGAAAAAGCTCAGTGTGGAAAAGGACATCAAGATACAAAGAATTTGCTCAGAAAGAGGAACAGAATTTCTCAACTCAGTAGTTAATGAGTACTGTGAGAAAGAGGGAATTCAGCACGAGACATCAGCTACTCATACTTCTCAACAGAACGGACTTGCTGAACGCAAAAACAGAACACTCAAAGAAGCAGCAAGGACGCTCCTAGCAGACTCTGGGCTACCCTTTAAGTTCTGGGCAGATGCTACTGACACAGCCTGCTACACTCAAAATCGCTCACTACTTACACAGCAACACATGAAGACACCATACGAATTGTGGAAAGGGAGAATTCCTTCTATTTCTCATTTTCATATTTTTGGTTGTCCGTGCTTTATCCACAATAACGGGAAAGATCGGTTGAAGGTCTTTGATAGCAAATCTGATCAAGGGGTATTCTTAGGATATTCCCGAGTCGGTAAAGCCTTCAGAGTCTTTAACTATCGGACTCTTTGCATGGAGGAAAGCCCTCATATTGTTTTTGATGAGTTTGTTACTGAGAACAGGAAAATTACAGAGGCAAATACTGATGATGTCAGCAGCAAGCTACAGGATCTCGGACTGACTGATAAAACTGAAAAGATTCAGCATTGTTGGGATGATGAGTCGATGATGAAGAAACTCGGACTCAACCAATCGGGCGATGTAGCGACTCGGTTGATTCTACCGAACGGAATCAACAACAGTAACAACGGTCGATGAGGAAGCCCCAATGGTAATCGAGACCTCTACCGAGAATATAAACTCGGGGGGGAACGATTAATGTTCCCGAGCTAAATGCCCCCGAACACGGAAACTCGGTAGATCCTAACCTTCTTAGTGAACCGCTGCGCAATCTCGAACAAGCACTACTCGAAATGCCTAACACTCCTACTGATTCTGCAGAAGTAGTATCAGAAGAAGAAGCCAAACTCAGACGCTCATGGCTTGACGCTCATTCTTCAGATCTCATAATAGGAGATTCATCAGCAATGATAAGAACAAGATCGAGATTAAATCAAGGAGAAAGCTCACTTTATTCTTGTTTCTTGTCTACAAAAGAACCTCAGTCGATAGAGGATGCACTTAACGATGCTGACTGGATCATCGCCATGCAAGAAGAGCTGAACCAGTTCCTCAGAAACGAAGTTTGGGAGCTTGTTGACAGACCTAGACATCGGCATGTGATCGGTACTAAGTGGGTCTTCAAAAACAAGCGTGATGAAAGCAACGTCATCGTCAGAAACAAAGCTCGACTAGTTGCCAAGGGATACAGTCAAGCAGAAGGAATCGACTTTGATGAAACTTTCGCTCCAGTCGCAAGATTGGAAGCCATTCGTCTTTTCCTAGCCTACGCTACACATCAAGGATTCAAAGTATATCAGATGGATGTAAAGTCAGCTTTTCTGAACGGCGTACTGAAGGAAGAAGTCTACGTGGAACAACCACCCGGCTTTCGGCGAGGACATCAGTGTACGGACTTCGAAAGCTCTGTATGGGTTAAAACAAGCACCCAGGGCTTGGTACGATACCCTATCAGACTTTCTACTTCAGAAAGGTTTTCAGAAGTGGACAGTAGATCGCACCATGTTCAGCATAAAGTCAGGAGATGACATCCTACTGGTGCAAATCTACGTGGACGACATCATTTTCGGCTATAGAAACGAGACCATATGCCAGCAGTTCGAGAAGATGATGAAAGAGAAATTTGAGATGTCCATGATGGGAAAGATGAATTATTTCCTTGGATTTCAAGTGAAGCAATCACCTGAAGGAATCTTCATCAATCAAGCTAAATACACTCGAGATCTTCTCAAAAGATTCGGCTGCGATTCAAGCAAGCCAGTCAAGATCCCCATGAACATAAATTTTAAAATCGATCTAGACAAAGAGGGAGCTTCTGTTAACTCTATTGATTATAGAGCTATTATTGGTTCTCTATTATACTTAACAGCTAGCCGACCTGACATAACTTATGCTGTAGGTGTATATACAAGATTTCAAGCGGATCCCAAGCGAAGTCATCTAGACTCAGCAAAGAAGATTCTGCGATATCTAAGAGGAACACCTGACGCTGGGTTATTGTTGGTCCGGAGACGAAAAGTCAGGTGTAGAGGGGGGGGGGTGAATACACCTGAGCTCTGTTTCTTTTTCTCAGTGAAGGTCAGCTGAAGCTGATGTTCGCAACGGATGAACAGTGCCAAATAAGCCTTCGATCACTGGGCTCAAAGTGAGTCAGCTTCTGAGCTCTTCTACTGACTGATGTCAGTATTACGAAACTCAGTCGGAGACTGTAGTGCGGATAAGTGTTAGGCCCGGAGTCGTCTCTTTTGAAAACGTGTTTTCGCAATGTAAAGTCTTTTGGCTGTGCGCTTTTTAAGATACGTTTTATGCAAGCTGATGATTTAAAACTGGGTTAAATGCAATGGGATAAAACAGTAAATAACACAAGCGATTTTTAACGTGGTTCGGATAACAGATCCTACGTCCACGGTCCTGAACTCAGCAGGAGAAAGTTGTTGATTAATCTGAGCAAGTCTCAGCAAGGAAACTGTACGCAGGACAGATCCTTCTAAGTTATAGTCCTTAGCGACTTTTACAATCCAAACCTAAGTTTAGAAGGGAGGGAATATTCTCCAACTGAGAAGGAGTTCTTACAACAAGAACAATTCACTAAATGTGAACTCCTTCGAATCTAAGCTATGAATCTAGCAATGAGCTTAGTTTAGAGAAGAAAGGGATCAAAGAGCTCTAGAGAGATGAACTACAAGAAGTGTTCTATGAAAACTAGTTCGTCTCTGGATAAGCTTGAAGGTTCTAGAGCGTTGTGAGCTTGAATGCTTTCCCTTGATTTCGCGTATATTCCTCTTGTTTCGAAATCTTCAAATCCTTCTCTATTTGTAGCTGTGAGTTGTGGCATATGTCCGTTGGAGACGACGATGCCACATGTCACAAGCCTCCAAAGAAAATGGCCATAAATTCGAGCTAGTTGCAGCAGGGCAGTTAATGCACTGTTCATGAGAGCAGCTTTACTGTAGAGTAGGTAAGCGTTGTCGGCTTTTCATTGGTCGAGGTTTGTAGTTGGTGAGAGTGTCAGAGTTGACCGTTCAAACAACCTCGTATGTCTTCTGCTGAACTATTCGAAAAGACTTCAGGTGCGGGGGTCGCTTTTACGTCGGGTACAGATGGGCGAATAAGTCTCTGTCTTCTTCGGTTGAGTCGTCTGACTGATGAAGTGAGCTTCTGATAGTCAGTTGGTCGACTGCGAAGGTATTGTGCTTGCATAGGTTCTTCCGCTGATGACCATCAGCTGATAATGTCTTCTACTGAGATCGGGTAAGCTGATGCGCTGTCTCCAGCTGAGTTTAGCATTCAGCTTCTGACGAAGAATGCAAGCGATTACACTGATGACATGGGGTTCTGAAAAGTATCTTCAGCAGAAGATCAGTTCAACAACTACCCCGTACAGGACTTAGACAAAAATAATAAGCATAACATCAAGTCTAACCTATACATCAGCTAATCCTATCGACACACTAATCTACTGATACCAGCTCGGTTTTGGGATCTTCAATTCCATAGTAGTACTATGATTTCCCCCAATTTCTTTTAACCTTAGAACAGCTGAGTATCAATCTACTGACTCATATCCAACAATTTCCCCCTAATTGATGATGCCAAAACCTCTATACTCTAACATCTATCAAAGATACTGTCCTACTGACAACAATTTCCCCCTTAAAGCATCTGAGGAAAAACTGATAATAGTAAATGAACTTCAGCAGGTGAGAGAAAGGCAAGATCAGAGAAACTGATGTGAGTGTGTGTCAGATCACTTGGTGATCAGTCGTGAAAACATGACACTAAAAAGCTTAAAGACAATGAGCGATTGTCTAGCAAGCGATAGGAACACTTATAGATAGATCGTCAAAGTACAGGTTCCTATGCTATTACAAAGAATTATCAAAAACAAAGAGGAGAAATCACTGCTGTCGTCTGAAGCTCTGAGTCTTCTTCTTGAAATCCATCGAGCGATCACCGGAGGGTCCAGCAAGAAAAATTTATAAATCCTATTGCGCAAAACCTGGATTTCCTCTTGATCTTCTGGTCTATGCGGATGTAACTCATGCTGATAGGCTGCAGATTCGATTTCTTCTTCGATAGACTTTGTGAGAATAATGCCTTTAGCAGTCATGGGAGGAGGATATCTTCTGAATGCAGGTGCTTTCACAGGAATGTTCAGTTCTTTCATGATAGGCAGCAACCGTTCTCCGAGTTCTGGAAAAACTTCATTAAAACACTCTTAGAACAGTTGATCAGCCGGAATGTCTTTCGGATAGAAGCCCCATACATACAGATTTTTAACAAACATTTCTTTGAGAGTCTCCCATTGATCATTCAGATCAGCAGGTACCCATTTGTCCAAATGAGGTGCAGGAATCAGCTTCATACGAGGAGTTCTGATAGTAGTCCTCCTGCTCCTCGATCCTCTGGGTATCTGTTTTCTCGGATCGGCCGCTGGCTTATCAGATAGGCTTTTCATTCTTGCCGGGTCGGCCCATCCTTTTCTTCTCACGGAGAGCGGCTGCTCTAGTGTCTCCTCGTCTGAGACTCAGTCCTTGCAGCATCGCCTCCCAGGTCTCTTGATCTTCTGCTATCTGCTCAGGTGTAAGAGTAGATATGGGAATACTCTGAGCAGTAGCTTTGATTTCAGTCGGAAGAGCCTTAGCAAAATCTTCTTGGGCTTTCTTCTTTTGCTCTTCGACCGTATTAATGACCTTTCTCTTTCCTTTGCCCCCGACGGCCTTGCCCTTAGGCTTTTATTTGCTTCACCGTTGCCTCCTCTAGCCGACGCTCCCGGTCCGGCTTGTCTTGCGGCTCTTGGGCTATTCCGAGGTCGAATGCCTCTTGCTCCGCTTTTGATTTAAACTTCTTGACCGGGGAGGAAGGAGTAGTGGATTCGATAGCGATTTCCTTCCCCGACCTCTCGCGGCAATGTTGAGACTCTTCTTCTTCTTGATCGGCTCTTCAAGGAATTGAGCGATTTCGTGTATGTGTGCGGTTGAAGAGGAGATGGGGGTGGCTTGTAGTGGGAAATCAAGGAGAAGGACCTCGGTAGATGTACCTTTCGAGTAGATGGTCCCGCCTCCCGAGCCTCGTTCCCTCCGAATCTCTGCGGTGAGGGCTCTGGCTGGCGAGGAGGGTCCCGCCTCCCGAGCTCGTCCCTCAAGAATCCGGACGTCGGCCGTATCCGTATCGGGTTCTTCTTTCACAATATCTTCCCCCTTTTTGGTATCGGCAATATTTGCCGGGGAGGTGCGGATAGCTTTTACGTCCCGGCTCCGATTGTGCAAGTAATCTTTGATCCGGGTAATCGTGTCATCAAAATTACCGACCAAGTTGCGGTAGTTTTCCCAGTCTTTCTCCCGATCGGCTCTAGATTTCTTCAATCGAGTGGCCGACTCCCGACGGAGTTTCAGCAGAGCTTGATCATTTGATTCTCGTTATTTCGTTCGAATGGCTTTTAAGGCCTCGCACTGTTGCTTAATGGCTGTTTGAAGAGAAATGGTTGCTATCTTGTTTCTCTCATCTATGAAGCCTTGAACTGTTTTCATGGCTCGAGTCACCTGCTCCGAGAAAGTTTTATGCTTTGAGCAAAGCGGTCGCCGACTCTGTCTTTGTTAAATCGGCCTTTTGAGCACTTAGGGCCCGCTCAACTATCTCCTTGAAATGGGCCGAGAAGCCTCTTTAGGAGTTGAGATGTCGGCGGCCAACTTACTTAGAGCTTCGTTCTGAGCCTTGGTGTACTTCTCCCATTTGAAATGAACATCTTTGGCTAGGAGTCGATTTTTCTCACCTTGGCGTTTGATAGCCCTGTTGACAGAACGTGAGGACACGGAACCGATGGGTTGTATCTGATAAGAGCTGGTTCCGAGCCTCTGCTCAGAGAACGAGATCAACTGCTCCCTATAGTACTTCAGAGCAGTTGTAGCCTCACCTGATGTGACTATGGGTGGTGTTGGGCTCTTCTCTTGGGGAGTTTGTCCCTCTGCAGATTCTCCCTGGTCTGCTTCCTTGGGTTTTCCATCCATCTCCTCATCTTGATCATCATTATCACCTTTATCAGAAGGTGGAGATGGGGGCGGAGCTGTTTCGGTCGGAGCTCTCAAGCTCAGTAAATAGAGCATCGCAGCTCTCAAATCTTCGAAGGACGTCACATCAGCTGGCTCTCCGAATCCAATCTTGGCTTGGAGCTCTTGCTCCTCTGTCAGTAGCTCATCTGGTGACTGCTGGGATTTGGCAAAGTCAATAAGAATGTCCCGGTGCAAAAAACCTTAAGAGCATCTCGAGCTCTTGTCCTTACTGCTATTTCAACCAGATCTGCGTGCTCAGCAATTTTTGGTATCTCTTGCTGAATCTCAACTGCAGCACGCAGTCGAGTGGTGTCAGTTGTTGTCCACTCAGCAGTAGGTTCGGGTGACGGTTCCCTCTTGTCAGACTCTGTTTCCTCAGAGCTGATCACTTGGACCTTGTCCTTGATCGTCGCTCCCTCGATTCCAAGTATTCGAATCGAGTAGTTGCTCCTCTTGAGTAGAAGGAGGAGCTGGCTCTATGATGGAAAGTGGCTGAGCCAATGTAACCTCAGCAGGTCGAGTCTTAGCCAACCTCCTCTTCTTTGGCACTTAGACAGATGGGGGCAGAGCAGACGCAGCTCTCTTCGGTTCAGGTGGCCCCTTGCCAATTGACTTCTCTGTTCCAGCCTTTGTCATAAATTTAATACTCTTGAGATCAAAAGACTTTGAGTCCGCAAAAGCCGAACGTTCTCGTACCACACTCTCTATCAGGCACCGACATCTTGGTGCCGAATAGGAGCTTGCCTCTTCGGTTAGCTTCCTCTCTCCGAGTGGCGAAGTAGTGAACTTACGGGCTTGGGCCTTCACCGAGTAGTATAGTAGTCGGCCCGGTTCACTTCTACTCCATCGTCTATAATCATCATCGGTTGTATCCTCGGCTTAGAAAGCCGATCATAGGATCCACTGAGCTCGTCGAATATGAGATACAACGTAAGCTAAACCCCCGTGCGAGGTAGCAAAAGATTCCTCTCGTAGCGCCGTCTTGAACACTATGTCGCCTGCGTCCACGTAACTTTTGGACGTAATCATTTATCTCCCTTTCCTTATAACCAATGGGAGAAATACCAGCGAGGGGAGTTGAAAGGCTTGAACGAGAGCCTCCGAGATGTTGAAGGAGTGGGTAGCCTCCCTCCACTTATTTGGGGGCAACTTCCCGATCGTAAACAAACGAAGCCTCTTCTCCTCCCGAGGCAAGCGACTTCCGGTTGTAGTAGGCCTCCACAACTTGTCTCGGCGGATGAGAACGGGGATGCCTCGACACAAGAGTTGCCCGCCCCGACTTCTCAAGGGCGCCAAACACCGGCTCCAAATATGAAAGGTCCACTGCCTGGAGAGCCATCGTCGGCTCAAACCGAACCCGGATGGTCATAATCTCAACCATCTTCTCGAGAGTCTCGTACTATCGCCATTGAAATCTGCAAAACAAATTGTTAGGACTTGAAAATAGAGTAAGTCGGTGACTATCGCCAGATATTAATACATTACCGTGAAATAGAGCTTGAATGAATATACAAGAATGCAGGTTTGGATGAGGATTTAGGAAGATAACCGAATCGCTAAGAAAAAGCTCTAAGATATGAGAATGGCGAAAAGTGAGGAGTAATCGAAGTTGAAAAGATTTTGTATAAGTTGATTTGATCTTCAGTTTGAATCCTATGGTTCAAATTTAATCTTTCAAAATCGATGGACGTCTAAGATTGAATGATATAGAGGGTATGATTACTTAGCCGCCAATACTATAGATATACGTAATAAAGGTAAGTGAGAAGACATGCATTAAATGCGCGACGAGAGCATTAATTACACGGGCGAAGGGTCCTGCTGACCTTTCCTTAAACCTTAAGCATAATAAATGGTAAGAGATAAATGCTCCTTAAAAACTGAATGTAAGCGACTGATGCATTAAATGCGGCATGCTTCTGAACAATTTAAGTAACGATACTATGCAAACCTCTTGGTCGAACTTATCACCGGTTACCATCATTTATCGGGAGGATGGTTGTGATGACGACCATGTTCCCCCTTGCTGTGTACAGTGTGCATCTCCCAACTGAGTCACTGTACTAAGTTTTCTGACCTGTCATGCTGATTCCATACTGATACCAATTGTTGCTAAGTATATCATTATCGGTAGTTGGCTTCTCCTGACTTGTCTCGGTAGGATCTAGCGACCTAGCTCAACCGATAGTTCTCCGAACCTGTTCTCAGCTAGTGGTTTGGTCAGTATGTCTGCCCTTTGCTTATCAGTATGGATTTTCTCCATTCTGATGTCCTTCTTCTCGACATGGTCTTTGATGAAGTGATGTCGAATATCCACGTGCTTGCATCTCGTATGCGGGACCGGGTTCCCGAGTTATAGCTATTGCACCTTGGTGGAGTCACGGTAGATGGGCACTTCATCCCGAGTTATACCATAATCTCTCAATTGTTGTCGAAGCCAAAGGATGCGGGCACAAGCAACTTCCTCGCAGCCATGTACTCGGCTTCGGTAGTGGACGTAGCTACCGAGTGCTTTGTTTCTTTGAAAACCACGATATCGGCTTGCCGCCTAGGAACCGACATGTTCCGGAAGTTGATTTTCGATCTATCCCGCATCCCGCATAATCGGCATCGAATAACATGTTAGTGTTAGATTATCATCGGCGAGGATACCATAACCCAAAGATCGGGTGTTCCTCTTAGATATCGCAGAATCTTCTTCGCCGAGTCTAGATGACTTCGCTTGGGATTCGCTCGAAATCTTGCGCATACACCTACAAAGATAAGTTATGTCGAGTCGGCTAGTCGTTAAATAAAGTAAAGAACCAATAATAGCTCTATAATCGGTAGAGTTAATAGAAGCTCCCTCATTGTCTAGATCGATTTTAAAGTTTGTGTTCATGGGGATCTTGACCGGCTTGCTTGGAATCACGCCAGAATCTTTTGAGAAGATCTCGAGTGTATTTGGCCCGATTGATGAAAATTCCTTCACTGATTGCTTTACTTGAAATCCAAGGAAATAATTCATCTCTCCCATCATAGATATCTCGAATTTCTCCTTCATCATTTTCTCAAACTGCCGACATATGACTTCGTTTACTGCGTACGAAAATGATGTCATCCACGTAGATTTGCACCGGTAGTATGTCATCTTCCGACTTTATGCTTGAATAGAGTGCGATCTACCGTCCCCTTCGAAAACCTTTTACGAAGTAGAAAGTCCGATAGGGTATCATACCAAGCCCCGGGTGCTTGTTTTAACCCATACTGAGCTTTCCTAAGTCTCGTACACTCGATGTCCCTGCTTGAAAGCCGGTGGTTGTTCAATGTAGACTTCTTCCTTCGATCGCCGTTCGTAAAAGCTGACTTCACATCCATCTGATATACTTTAAAACCTTGATGTGTTGCATATGCTAGGAAAAGACGAATGGCTTCCAATCTGGCGACTGGAGCGAATGTTTCATCAAAGTCAATTCCTTCAGCTTGACTGTAACCTTTTGCAACTAGTCGAGCTTTATTTCTGACAATGACATTGTTTTCATCTCGCTTGTTCTTGAAGACCCACTTTGTTCCGATCACGTGCTGA